>KZ869423.1:30020-50722 GCA_003456935.1 Machilis hrabei | reverse complement strand
TGGAACCGTTTAGGACGTGAATAATAACTTGTGGTGCCTCGTGCACTCCCTGCCAAGTACCTTACCGGTTGATTGCAGGGTATGATGTAGATGTAGATCATGTAGATGTTTGCAGAGTGACAAAAGGAGCACATATGAAGCATTTTTAATGCATGTAATTAACTTTGAGGGTCTATATACAGGGTGAGGTATTTAAATTGAGACATGCGAATATCTAGAAAACAAAGCATTTTAGACAAAAATGTTTCATATAAAAGTTATTTGATGTTGAGGGGGCAATAGGAAGACATCATTTACATTTTATTGGGTGGACGTTATCAAGGTCAGATTAAGGTCAACTTTTTTTTTTTTTTAATAGCAACCTGTATTTTTCTTGTCGCTGTCTTATTCTATGCTACATAACTGATAACTTTCGTCTACAACATTTTGTTATTTAACTTCAAATTTCATCCAAGTAGAAGGTTACCATTTTGAGCACTTAGTACAATAATGTGAAGAAAAGGGGATTCTTTAATAAATAGGTATGTCTCACCACTTTTTTGTTTTTATTGCAAGCACTTATGTTTTATTTACTAATTCCCACTATTGTCTGGAAATTACAACAGCGCCGGTCACCGCAGCTCGGTGAAAGTTTTGAATTTTTTTTTTTAATTATAAGTTAAATAACAATGTTTTACACGAAAGTTGTCAGTTATGTAGCGTAGAATAAGACAGCGTCAAGAAAAATACAGGTTCCCATTTAAAAAAACAAAGTTGACCTTAATCTGACCTTGATAACATCCACCAAATAAAATGTAAATGATGTATTCCTATTTTCCCTTTCGATATCAAACAACTTTCATATAAAACATTTTTGTCTAAAATGCTTTGTTTTGTAGATATTCGCATGTCTCAATTTAAACGGCTCACCCTGTATATTCCTTTCTCAAGTGTAGGCCTACTGGATGTGGAGATTTTTTAAAACCCCAACATTCTTTTTGAATATTATGATAATTTCCAAAGTAAAAATGGATTTTTGTCATAGCTGTACTATTTCGAATATTTTAAATTCCGTTGAAACACCTATTAATATGGGAATTTGCCTGTGTAGACCATTATACTACAATTCTGTTTTGGTTACAGAAACAGCTGACACTAGTTCCATCGTTTTCTTTTCCTGCTTTGTTGACAGAACCGTACTAGCCCGGATACGTCTCCCTTCGCGTTTGGATCCCACGGAATCTGATATAACAGTACCAGTCATTCTTTATTTTATTTGTACTAACATTTACTCTGGCCCAGATCGGATATAACCGTTGCAGAATTTTCCATATGAACGTATCTATTACGTTGCTCAGAAAGTAATGCCCCACTTTTCTTTCTAAACCAGTAATAAATTTAGATGTTCGATCTTGTATTCAGTAATCATCATCTGTGTATTTTATATATTGTTGTATGTGAGCGGGCTCGTAACTCGGGCCTTTTCTGATTCATCTGGCGTCCCGTTCACGCCACTTAAGTTTCTTTTTTACGACTGGTTTATCATTTACCGCTTCAAAGTGCAATTTTTTTTGTGATCCCCCATACGTGTCACGTGATCTCGTTGGGTGCGAGACTGTGCTGGGGCTGGGGGTTTCAGAGAGCTTGAAAAGCTTGAATAAGAGTGCTATGTGTGATGTCATTGTAAATATTACGTGTGCTTCTGAAGTGGGCAGACTTTATGTCGTTATATTCAGCTTCATTTGGTGATTGCGATGCGCATTTCTTCTGATAGTCCAGTGAATGAAGGGGTTTTACCCTACAAAAGGTCGGGTAGTTCTAAATTTTTGATATGTTGTATAGGTTGGTTAATTAGTGAAAAATCCAAATTTCCACATCCTACCCCCCTTGGAAAACTCCCGCCATCTTGTTAAAACCACTGTAAATCGGCACTTTTTTCAGTTTTTCACCTATAAATTCTTTCTGGTGCATTTTAACGAAAAAAAAAAATTATTTGCCGACTTGTAGAGGACAAAATTTCCTACAATTTAGGCATTCAAAGTTTTTTTTACGATCGTCCAGCCCCAATCCAGAGGATTTTTGTCTTCTCCCATCCACGCCATGACCTGGTGGTATATCCGGAGGGAATGATACTGTGCAGCATCTGTTGTAGGCGGTAGCTTGGCCAAATTTAGTTTGGTTTTGCTGTGGATGAATTTGGCATAGCAGAGAGAGCTGAGGGATTGGCCATTGTCCCCACCATACAAAGCCACGAAAATGCGCTCTCCTACCTCCAAAATTTCTGAAGCATTGGCATTTGGATCCCTGAACTTCCCTGCAACCTCAAGTAAAAGTGTTTTTTTTTTTTAAAAGGTGGCAAAATGTATTTTTCCCGAAACCAAAGATGTTAGAGGTGGTGTCACATCCACTTATAGCATGAAGGAGTAGGACGTTCTCCAGCGAATTGTACTTAAACGAAGAGGATGAGTACAGAACGTCAGGTGTATTAGCTCTCCCAGGTTTTTTGAGGTAGACGTTCTTGACCGTAGGTGTAGTTCCGGTCANCACAANGAGCAAGTCGATGTCTTCACCAACAATCACCACTGCATCATACTGTGAAGCCATGGATTTTGAAATTGTGACTATTAATACATCAGCATCTTCTTCCGCTTGTTTGGTGTCGATGTTTGAAGCCTCAAGTTCACTCAGAGAAGTGCTATGAATCGGTTTTNGTTGCGCTCATTCGATAGGAACTTCTCTTGAGGTGTTAAGTTGACAGTTGTTTTGTCAAACATCAAGTCAGCTGAGGTGTTCGTCTTACACCTCTTTGCCCGTTCAGCGCTCTTGGTGCAGGTTCCTCAGGATAACCATAAAAAACCACCATCACAGCAGTGCCAGAAAACACACACAACTCAACAACGCTTATTATGTAGTAGGTACATTACCTTCGTACATACATTTATAGAAATAAATTAGTTTACAATGATAGTAATAATTTTAATAATAACCATTAATGAATATACGTATTTATAAAAATGAAATTATAAAACATAAATTAAGTAATACCGTATTACGTTAATATGACATCATAAAATCAAGTATAGTGTCAAAAACCGGAGGGACAATGTTGCACCACTAACCTTGAGAAACCTACTTTTTTCTGTTGTAAATTACCCCTCTCCCCCTCAGTTGCTTTGGTCGTAAAAAAAGTGATACATTGGATTTTGTGGGTAACTAAATTCTCTACAAGATTACGCTAAAATGAAGTGGAAAGAAACTCAAAATTTTGCTAAGTACGCAATTTTAGCCTTTCTTAGTAGCTTCATAGCTCCATTGCTATTGATCGTACAAAAAACGTTGTAACACCCAATTTGTAGGAAATTTTGTCTTCTACAAGTCGGCAAATAAATGTTTTTGCGTTAAAATGCACCAGAAAGAAGTTATATGCGAAAAACTGAAAAAAGTGTCAATTTTTGGTGGTTTTAACAAGATGGCAGAGTTTCCCAAGGGGAGGGGAATGTGGAAATTTGGATTTTTCACTAACCAACCAACCTATACAACATATAAAAAAATTTAGAACTACCCGACCTTTTGTAGGGTAACCCCCCTTTTTTGACCTCCGTTCACTGGACTATGAAGCATTTCTTGTATTTTGTGTTGTTTTGGAATGTTTTCATTCTTCAATTCACATTTGATCTGTCAATTTCATTGTTCTCTTTGTGCCTGCTTGGACATACGCCCATTGTTGCCCTGCCACATGGCATTTCCTTACGTTTCATTGTGTGGTTGGTCAATTACTTGTTGGTTTATGTGGACTATTGTATGCACTGTGAGTGCTCTGTGTTATGCCCCATCAAGAGGATAGTTCCCCCATACAACTTAATATCAACACTTGAAGACCAGCAGTTCTTGTTCTCCTGTGACCAGCGATATAAATGTAAATATTTCTTGGTTATGATTTATTCTCATTCTGTTATCTTTACGAAGAGATGGTCCTCGACTGTTATATATTATTAAATACTGAACTTACCTATCTATAAATAGTCGGAAGACTGCGCTAGGCCAACTATTTAAATTGGTCCTCAGCGAGCCAGATATTTGTGTTGTGTTAAGTTTTCGTTGGGCCTCTACGAGCCTGACGTTCCCTAAAATTTCGGGACTACGAGTTATAGATGAAGTACATTGGTACTATTATATCAGGTGTTTTTCATGTGTATACGCTCATATCCCAGACAGCATTGAATATTCGTACAATATCCATACAATATTGGCCGTGGATATTGACAATATCCATACAATATCCAAATTGGAACGATTGAGGTCTAATAACTATCCATACATTATCCGAATGTCAGTAAATTGGAGATCCATACAATATCCACAGAAGGTCGTCAGCAATATTGTAGGGACATTTATACAACATTTAGCACCAATAATATATTTTCACAAAATTAAAAAATGATTTTACGTCATATCGACACCTGATGGGTAATTTATTGACAATGAGCAATTATATAATGATTAATGAAGATGAATGGAAAAAAAATATGCCTAGGGTGTTACAACTGTAAAAAACTTGGACATTACTCAACGTATTGTACTGAGTTCAGAAGGAATGGTGGACAGATCTCTCAGTCATTTATAGATAATGGTCAACGAGGTTATGGAGGATCCTTAATGTTAACAGGAGCCTACAATTTTGTGGCAGGATCCTGGTTCATGCAAGTGCATTGTGCCGAACAAGAAATGTCCTCACAAAGGTATGAATTTGAATTTGATACTGGAGCTACACACCGTTTTTGCTGAAATATGGAATTATTTACTAATGTCAAAGAAGTTACTAAGAATGTAAAGTAAAGAAAAGGTACAGTTGTTTCAAAGGGGGTATGTAATGTCAGACTTTATTTGTATGATGATAATAATGTAGTGGCCCATGTTGAATTGAAAGAAGTTTTCTTTGTACCCGAATTGTCAAAGAACTTAATTAGTCATTATTCGGTAGAAGCTGCAGGTTTTTCATTTATTGGAAGGAAATGGGTACTCTGCATTTATGATCCAAATGGAGATGTATTTTTACATGTGTATAAAAGGGATCATTCTCACGAATCTGAAAAATCAGTCCCCAACTAATAAAATGTGACCTTGAGTCATTTCACATGCCCACTTCATTTTTTTTTTTTTTTTNAAAAATCAGTCCCCAACTAATAAAATGTGACCTTAAATGCAAAAAAAAAATTTTTTTTTTTTTTTTGGTATAAGGCACAATTAAATTTTTATGTCTTTGTAATGTCAATTACATTGATAGGCATTGCTAATTAATAAAGAAAAAAGAAACTCTGAAAGTCATTTCTGTAACATATCCCCAACCACATTTTTTTTTAGTTTTCAACTGGTTTACAAATTATAGTTTCTGTTAGTGTATTTGATAAGCATTATAAATCAGAAGCAATATCATTCCTACAATTGATAAATACAACAGAAGTATATTTGGTTCACAGAATCTCTGAAAAAAAATTGTTGTAGTGTCCCTACATTTTNGCATCATTTCTGTAACCCATATTTAAAGCAGCTGTAATTCTCACTGCAGGCTACCACTTGCTTGGTCATGCGATAAGAACAGCCATCTTCAAGTTGTGCACAACATTCAAAAGTGAGAGGTTAGTTTGTTTGGCAGAATTTTCTTATAACCTGTGTTTATATGTATTGTATGAATTAGGATTGTTTGATTATCATTTCTGTAACATATCAGAGAATATTACCAAAATACCACATAAACCTAACATTCTTAAAATAGCTACAAAAGTGTGTGAAGTATTTAGTAAAACAATGATTAAGCAATGCAAGTGGAAGTTGATCACATGGTTTTCAATTTGAGCACAGTACATCATTTGTGTAACATTGTGGTTACCAAATATGTTAAGGAAATGATCTCCACTGTTACAGAAATGATCCATGCACACTCAACTCATGTCTCCTAACAAAGGATACTAAAATCTAAAAGGCCTACTAAAATCTAAAAGGCCTACTAAACATTTTAATTAAAGAGTTAGAAATTTCTAATTTTCTTTGGTTAAGACATTATTTCTGTACTTAACAGGAAAGTAACATTACAGAAATGATGTAAGCCACATTACAGAAATGATGTAAGCCATATTATTTTAGTTTTCAGAGGGGCATTTAATGTATTGTGAATTGACAATGTGTAATTTTAAGGTATGCCTAACTCCAATGTTGATATTTTGTATAGAGTCTAGACAGTTTTTAACATCTAAATCTCCACTGTGATGTTACAGAATTTAACTGTCAGCTAGCCACTAAAAAACAAACTGAAAAAAAAGTACAGGAGAGCAATTGTTTCTAATAAAATGAAGTTCAATATATTTTCAATCAAATCCTTCATAAGAAACCAAATTTTTCTCAATTTCTAACAGCAATTGGTGTTGAATTAAATAACATTTCACGGAAAAAGGGTTTCAGTATAACTCTGGTTTACACAACGTTTCGAATCCTTTAACCCCTTCCCTGATTTTGATGTGACGTCCACGTCCAACTCTGTTTTAATTTCATCTGAATGTCTCTGCGACCCATCTTTTAGTTTGTGCAAGGAGTTCCCCGCGTTGCCGTTAGATGGCAGGAGCTGCTTCACTTGTAATTTTCCAGTAAAGCACATTCTAAGTGGTGTAAACAAAGTGTTGTATTTGTAAAAATACGCAGGTTTTTTTTTACATTTTAGAAAAAAAAATGATAAGGGAAGGGGTTAAAGAAATGGTGAGCCTACCAGAGCGAGTACCGCTTATTTTACCTCAGAGCTAAAACATCAAAATCATTTAACAAGAAAAATGGTTAAATCAACCTCTTACACTGAATTGTGAGTATACAATTTACACACCAATTATATGTATCAAGTGTATCAAGTTATACGCTATATAACAATGGAGGACCATCTCTTCCCAAAGATAACAGAATGACAATAAATCAAAACATAGAAATACTTACATTTATATCGTTGGTCAGCAGAACAAGAACTGCTGGTCTTCAAGTGTTGATACTAAGTTGTATGGCGAAACTATCCTCTTGATGGGACGTAACATAGAGCACTAAGTGTATACAATAGTCCACATAAACCAACAAGTAATTGACCAACCACACAATGAAACGTAACCAAATGCCACGTGGCATGGCAACAATGGACATATGTCCAAGCAGGCACAAAGAGAACAATGAAATTCTGACAGATCAAATGTGAATTGAAGAATGAAAACATTCCAAAACAAAACAAAATAGAAGAAATGCGCATCGTAATCACCAAATGAAGCCGAATATAACTACAAAACGGCGCACTAATAAGTGGACATAACTTCTGCCCACTTCAGAAGCACACGTAATATTTACAATGACATCACACATAGCATTCTTAGTCAAGCTCCCTCAAACACACAGCGCCAGCACAGTCTCGCACCCAATGAGATCACGTGACACGCACGGCGAATCACAAAAAAGTATACGCTTTGAAGCTGTAAAAGATAAACCAATCATTAAAAAGAAACTCAAGCGGTGGAAACCGCAAGACGAATCAGAAAAGGCGCGAGTTAAGTACCCGCTCACATACAACAATATATAAAACACACAGACGATATTTACAGAATAATACAAGTATGAACATTCCGCCTGCCAAAAAGGACTACTAATTTTTCTTAAGACGCAAAGTCGATGTAGTTGTCTTCAGTGAGGAGTGGACATAGACGAATGATGGGGTTTTGATCTGAGCCGTCAACGTGAACATTTCTTCAAAGGTGAGGTTAGTAGCTCCCATGGTACGCCTTAAATGATGCTTGAATGACTTCACTTCTGCTTCTCAGATGCCGCAGTAATGAGTAGCCCGAGGAGGAATGAAGTGCCAAGTAATTCCTTCTTGAACGCAGTAGTGATTCAATACATCTTTAACCTTGAAACAGTAGAAAAGCTTCTTGCAGTTCTTTATCGGCATTACAAAATTGGTTCTGTTGTCGGAATATGTGTTGCTGGGACGACCTTTCATGCGATGAACCGTTTCAATGCAGCCAGGAAGGCGTTACTGGACAGGTCACTAACAACTTTTTAATGAATTGCCTTTGTGACGAGGCAAACCAATACAAATATGGAGCACTTGATTAAAGTCTTGAGATGGCGTAACACAACAATGAATGACCTTTCTAATGACTTGCTTGGCATTGACGATTCAGTTCTAATGCTGAAGCGAGTAGAGAAGCAACTGAACTCCTGAGTGAAGCAAGCATTGATGCTCGTGATCGATGATCAGCTGTCAGATGATGATGAGCAGGTAAGATTATTTGATGGCGCTGCTCAAACGAAAGTTGTGATTTCTGCAGGCGGTCGCAAACACTAAGATCTCGATCGCAGAGGATCGGACATAGATTAACCAAGTTACTTCCCTTTGGACGTGAATGTTGATGCTGAAGAGCATGAATTTCCTTGGATAACTCAGTGCCTTATGCACGTATGAAGAGCAAGGTTAACGAACCATATTGTCTTGGATTCACCTTGTTCCTGGTGTTGTTCACAAAACGCAGACAATAGCTGAGAACCAGTTGAATTCTGAAAAGTTATGAAAATCGCTCGACGATTAATGAATCTGTTGACACAGTAGTTGTTACCGCAAAGGTAACGTTGGGTTAATGGCGCTGTTCTGGTGTTTACTTGTGAAGAGGACGTGATGTTGGCCAATAAGCTGCTGACTTCTTCAGCCGTGACAGAACATTCCACCAGAGATGATAATCGATGGCGTCGTTTGGTTTGACGCTACGAGAAATTAGGTCAGCTGGGTTGTCCTCAGAAGCATTGTGATGCTAGTGACTTGTAGACATGAGATCTTGTATCTCATCAACTCTGTTGTAGACGAAGGTTTTCCAATGTGTAGGTAGCGCATTGATCTAGGCGAGTACTACCGTAAAGTCCGTCCACAGGAAAACCTGGTCCCAAGAATTCTTAATAGCTTGTTTCGTCTTATGAAACAATCTTGATACGGTATCAGTAGAGTTGCACAAAGCTCTAATCGTGGTAACGTGACACTTTTCACAGGTGCTACCTTTGACTTTGAACAAAGAAGTTTGCAAGTAATTCTTCCCAACCGGTCGACAGTATGAATGTAGAGGCATGCACCATATGCCTTTTCGGAAGCGTTAGCGAATCCATGAAGTTCGATTGATGCTGCTTCACCTTGGGTGAACACAAGCCTGTCAATCCGAATCTTCTCAACGTTGGGAATTTCTGTCGTCAGAGCTTGCCACTCGCTCTGGAGCTGCGGAGGTAGTTGATCATCCCAACCAACTCCGTACAGCCACAATGATTGTAGGAAAATCTTGTATGAGACTACAACTAGGTATTATCAACGGTGATGAAGCTGACGCCACCATTGATAATATCTAGTTCCTCAGAAATGGCCTCCAACAATGCTAGGTGGTTTGACGACCATTTCCTTAAAGGAAAATCTGCTTCGTTCAGGAGTTGAATGAGTCGAGCCTGTCTCAACAGAGCGTCTTCAACACTTTCTGAGCCGGATATGCAGTCGTTGAGGTAAAGGTTCTGGCTCAGTATCTTGGCAACCTCAAGGTAGCAATGACCTTCATCGGCCAGCTTCTGCAGGCATTTAGTTGTGAGGTAAGGAGCAGCTGCTATCTCGTAGGTTACCGTGCACAACTGGTAGTCCTGGATGGGTTCTCAAGGTGACTTCCTCCACAAGATCCATTGTAGATCGCAGTCTGCATCAGCAACATGAATTTGCCTGTACGTCTTAGCGAACTCTGCAGTTAAACATACACGAGGTGTTCTAAATCTAAGCACTATTGAGAATAAATCTTGCTGAATGGTTGGTCCCACTACGAGCATGTCATTTAGCGATTTGCCGTGGTCAGCCCTTGCTGAGGCATCAAATACTACAGGCGTTTTTGCAGTGGAACTATCTTCTTTAAATAAAGCATGATGTGGCAATTAACTTGTAACCAACTCGTCGTTGTTAGTCGCCATATTGACGAGTCTCATATTACCAAGAGCTTCATATTCGGCGAGAAATTTTGTATATTCCTCCCTAAGCGCAGTGTTTCTGTACAGCTCTCCTTCAAGCTGAAGACACTTCTTGAGTTCCATGTGACACGAGTCTCCAAGTTTCGATGGGTCTTCCTTCAATGGAAGTGGCACGATGAAGCTTCCGGACGAATCACGATGAGTGTTCTCCTCGAAGTGTTGCTCGCAGTGACGTTCTTCCTCAATGCGGGTTGGTTGATCCATGTCTTCAAGTTGCCAGAAGTGCTGTAGTTGCTGGTTCAAATTGGTGTGCTAAAGACAAAATGAATGAGAGACTTCCTTAACCCCAGCCTGATTTCTGTTTATATTTACAAAACGTTATCCAACCTAGCTCAGTGTGTTGGAATACCGGGTAAATTCCATGTTTCGCTACCTTTGGTGCAGGAACTAGAATGCGAAGAAACAATTCAGCACTGATTAGTAAGTCGATGCGATCAGGTATATTAAAACGTGGATCCGTGAGTTGAATGTCTCTTGGAAGATCCCACTTATTCTGATTATATATTTCAAAATACACTTGTATATTGTTGTTGTAATGCATTCTCTGCTGTTTGTTTTGGTTAGTGCAGTACTTACCAGGCTATTTGTTTATGTTTACTTTATTTACTTCTAGATGGCTGTACTTGTGTAAGTGTTGACTAGTGAGTCAAAGTGAGATGTACCTGCTGTAGGTCTCTGCTAATAAATAGCATGTACTTGGATATAGTGCTTCTTCATTTCTCCATTCTCAATAACCACTAAAAGGATGTTTAGTTGTCACAAAGTTATGGGCCTAGGATACTTCTCACTCTGCAGTTATTGAGTTGGACATTTTTGTGTTGTTTTGAAGTTAAGTTGGCACATAGAGCTTTCAAGATGGCTCCATGTACAGTATTTCACCATCTGAAGACTGTTGATATGAGATTGCAAGAATTTAGTGGTGCAAGAATCATCAGCCTATGGATAGTGAGTTATGGGTATGTGGATTAACATAGTTTGGATTTTGAAAAGAGGAAATTATGTTGACTTACATTAATTTTGCCAGGTATAAAGGGTGAGGCGGTAAGTCCTAATCCAGGCTAATAACTGTGGAATGGATAATGCTAGGTGAAAAATGACCACATACTGTTATAGCAATATCCTATTGGGCAATTTAATGGTGTACCTTGCACTTACCTTGAACCCACGCATCAAGGTCATGTAATATGTATTTTGGAAATGGCGCAAGATACGGCTAAACTTTGAATTAGAAAAATGTTCAGCATGGTCATTTACGTATGAATACACTTTAATCTTACCACAAATACATACCATACGTACAATACACAGTCCAACACTATTCAAATCCACAGGATGGCTGACCAAAGTTCATTAGTAACACAGTTAGCTTATAGCAACGAATATTCAAAATGACCACCCTCAGCAACAATGCACGCTTGTAGGCATCTCGTGTGCTAGTGGGTAGATGGGCAATAAAATAAGCCAAAATATTGGCATCGTGCACTCTGTTGTCCACTTTGTGTGGTCGTCCTGTACGCGGCCTATCGTGAACACTAGCTGTATCTATCAGACGCCGAATTACACGTGCAATAGTTGCATGAGTCGGGCGATGCCCATTCGAAAAACGTGTACAATATTAATGAGCTGTAGCACGTGCATTCCTATTACATTCCCCATACATAATGATAATTTCGCAAAGTTCGGCGTTCGTGTATCTTGTCATAGTCCAGGCAAAAATAACTTCACACGCGTAAACAACCAGCTTGCAAAGAGAACACTTATGTATCACCACTCTTTAATACCCGATTTAAATCCTCACAAAGGCATTCTTGTACACGTAACAACTGCAAATACAGAACGACGGTTGGATCACACCACAACGACTAACAATCCCGACAATTGTGTACACTTTTGTAATTTGACTGATGCTGGGTAGCACTGGCAAGGTGTCTATGCAATACTCAAGCCAAACCGTACTGTACGTAGATCGGACTGTTTGTTGTAAGTATTATGGAAACAGAACAGATACATTGTTGATGAGGGTGGTCATTTTGAATATTCGTTGCATTAACGCTAACTGTGTGACTAATTAACTTTGGTCAGCCGTCCTGTGGATTTGAATAGTGTTGGACTGTGTATTGTAGGTATGGTATGTATTTGTGGTAAGATTAAAGTGTATTCATACGTAAATGACCATGCTGAACATTTTCCTAATTCAAAGTTTAGCAGTATCTCGCACCATTTTCAAAATGCATATTACATGACCTTGATGCGTGGGTTCAAGGTCATTGCCAGGTACACCATTAAATTGCCCAATAGGATATTGCTATAACAGTAGGTGGTCATTTTTCACCTAGCATTATCCATTCCAAAGTTATTAGCCTGGATCAGGACTTACCACCTCACCCTGTATATTGCCCACTACTGGTATTAATGGTTTTGAGAAGTGGAGAAATGATATTGAAATGTTGTTAAGAGATCGTAGTCTTTATGGTTTCATCACGGACATTGATGCTGATTATGAAATTCGGCCAGTTGACTAGGCACCAGCGAAGTAAATAAATGATTTTGGTAGACACCGTCGACAATTTATCTGACCTTAGATGCTAGGGTCAAGCCGCAAAGTGTGGCAAGATTTGGAGTCAAATTTTGAACCGTCGTCTAAGGCGATGATAGGCAGCCTTACGACTGAATTTTTTTTAGCGACAAAATGCATTTTGCAACAAAAAAAAAACTATTTGGCTCGTAATAAAGGTTTGGCTAGCAAAACAGCCACATTTAAATTAGTCTTAGTGTAATTCAAAATGAAACGATTCTCTCTCAGATACTCGTGACCAACATGGTACCTCACTTCAATGTGTTTTGTGTGATTATTTAAAATTTCATTCTTGGAAAAATAAATGGCTGACTGGTTGTCACACAAAAGGTAAAGACCATGAAAAATAAAAACATTGACACTCGTTCAAAATATTAGTTAACCAAATTACCTCTAAAAAAGCGAGGTCCAAAGCTACACATTCTGCCTCAGTAGCAGACTTTGAAATACATTTCTGTATACATGATCTCCAATCCAAAAATACTCCTCCAATGGACCATGTAAATCCACTTGAAGATCTGTTGGAATCAAGAGCAGTTGCCCATGATGCATCAGTATACCTAACAATATCAAAAGATTGGGCTCTAGATAGATTCATATCATAGTTTATAGTGATACCTACCGTACATATTTTAGCACCATTAACAATGAAGTCCAATGTTCAGCATTAGGTGCAGAGGAAAATTGAGCCAAATAAATAACCAAAAACATTATAACCGGTTGAGTATGACTAGCAATAAATGTTAAAGAGCCCTAAAGATCACGAAATGGAAAGTTCTCTACATTCGATTCAGATTTAGGATGAGTGTGCGATGTTCCTACATCCATGAAAATTTGTACAGGTACACTAATTTCAACAGGAAAATGCCTTAGTAATTTTTGTGTATACTAATTCTAAGCCAAGGAAACTACTAATGGTAACCAAATCAACAACAGCATAATGAACGCCCAACAACCCATAAACTTCATGCAGCATGTCATAATTCTGAGCAAACGCTGCAATATCATCCACGTACAATAATATAATGCATTTGTCTTTCAAATGGAAAATAAAAGGCAATAGATCGATGAAACAAACCCCACTTTAATAAGTGTGTGTGTAATATGATCATACCAATTCTTTCTACATTGTTTTATCCCATACATTGATTTCTTGAGTTTTAATACATATTTAGTCCGATCAAAATCACTATAACCAGGAGGAATTTCCATGTAGATTTCCTCATCCAGTTTGCTGTATAAATAGGCACATTTTATGTCCCAATGTGCATGCACCCAACTGCTAAGTACCACCAATAATACAACAAATAATTTCACCAATGTGAAATCAAATACTGGTGCAAAAATTGAAAAATAATAAACCTCAAATGGCTGCCGAAACCCATGTGCTACTAATCTAGCCTTAAAGCATTTACTAGTACCATCTATATGCGTCTTAACAGCATAAACCTATCGAAAAGTTACTACTGTTTGCTTCGGGGGCCTCGAAACTATATCCTACACGTCACGTTCCTTCATATTCTCCAACTCTTTATACATGGCCGATTCCCATTCCTTTAGTTCATCATTATGACTGATGGGAACTTGTACAAAGCAAGCCATGAGTTGTAGGCCTACCTCTGGCAAAGTTTAAATCATTCATGGCATCACTATTGAACTTAGTTTTTAGTGTTGGTTTTAAAACTAAAACTTTTAAGATCAAGATCCCACTCATTCTGGACACAAATTTGTTTGACTATAATAATATACATCGGTACGACACCCAATGTTTTTANCAACTTNTTCTCACTTCCACTACCCGAATACAGTCTCAACTTTTGGCTTAATGCTCACAGGGACTTAAGAAGAATTCTCAACTACAGGGACAACCCAGCTAGAAGATACTTGTGCCTTCGAATCATCAGTCGTACCTATTACTTCATATCCATTGCAATCATCTTTCAAGGAGTATTGGACATTACTTTTGGTCAATCCTTTAATACCCAGAACCCGTTCATCAGTCTTTATCTGTTTTAATTCAACAACACGATTCCTAACACGGTCATATGCTCGATACCCCTTAGAATAGTTAGCATAGCCAACTAATATGCCTTTTCTGGACTTAGCCTCTAATTTGTTACAGTATCTTTTGGGCACATGGATAAATGCAAGTGACCCAAAAACTCGAAAATGTGTATTCCTTGCCTTCCTGTCCAACCAGCATTCAAATGGGGTTACCCTTGGTTTAGTGGCATGGGGAATTCTATTTTTAACATGTACATAACTTTGTAATGCTTCCGCCCAGAAACTCGCATTCAGCTCTGATGAAATTAGAAGAGTACGGACGCCATCAACAGCTTCTACATTTATTTTTTCAGCGACACCATTCATTTCTGGTGTGTAAATATTAGTGTGTATATGTCTGATCCCCAAACTCCTAAAATAATGCTCCAAGTCATGTGAACAGAACTCCATACCATTATCAGAGTGAAGACTAACTACCTTCACCTTCTTAAGTTTTTCTGCAGCCTCTGACTTATTCTTAAGTGGAAAAACTACTACCCATCTTGAATACTCATCAACTATGCCAAGGAAATAGTTTGCACCACCTATACTTGTAACGGGCAGGTCCCCATAAATCTACCGAGTGGGGGAAAAGTCCCTACCCACTGCTATACAGGTGTATTAGGACAAAGTAATAAATCAACTGTTATGTATTACAAATGGTTTTTATTATTCAATACACATACAACAATGCTTACATGATTAAAGATCCAAAACATCTGTGTGCAGCCCTCCATTCTCAAAGCACAGTTTTATTCATCGCCACGTTCGTTTGTTCATCCGCTTCAACAAATCTGGTGTGATTGTTTCAAAGGTAGCACGAACTGCATCCTTCAGCTGATCATTTGTGGTGTATCAACGTTTTCGCACCTCCACTTTAATAAGTGTGCATTGTCCGGTGTGGTGAAGTCTGGGCTTCTTGGAGGGCAGGGCAATGGGGCAGGAGCATTATCAGACCCACCACCGATCCAGCGGTTCGGAAAAACTTGGTTAAGATGCCTTCGGACTGCCAATGCAAAATGCGGTGGAGCACGGTCCTGTTGTAACGTAACGGTTTCCATTATTCCTCTGGCTCTCAGTTCTGGAAACAACCACTTGTTCAGCATCCTCAGATAATTGTCCTGATTAACAAAAAGAAATTTACCTGTCATTCCTGCCCAAATCATTGTTCTCGGTTTCTTCATTAAAAATTAGGATTTTCTTTTGCCCAGAAATAAACATTTCGGTTACGGGAGCTGCGATAAATAGCACACTCGACAGAGAACAAGACGTTACATTTAACCGTTTCTGTTTGAAAACGTGCGAGCAGCAATTGGTACGCTTGCACACGTTTTTCCAAATCACCATCACTTAACCCATTGACTGACACCGGACAGTAACATTTCAGTTTTAAGTGCTTTCGATTATGATCTCTCATTGTCGATCTTGGAATGTTTAACTCTGCAGAACGTTTACGCGTTGATTTCGTTGGCGATCGCAGAATCGACTCCTCCACAGCAGCACAAGTCTCGACTCGAGTGCTTGGCCTCCCACTACGTGGTGCATCAAGAACGCTTCCCGATTCGGTGACGGTCTTCCAAAATGCACAACAAAGTCATCCATAAGTTCATCCATTGTTTTCCCGCTTCTTGGACGTTCGTGAACCCAAACACAAACCATCAGACGCTCCTCAACAGTGAACACACTTGTATCCGCCATCTTGTCGCTCTCCTGACTGTGCAGCAGAGTTGGGCAAAATGTAATTAGACTAACGATTAACGATTACTTTCAATAAAATAATCATCAATCGGGATTACGAATACAGTATCCAATCTTTAAAAGTAATCTTATAGCTCGATTACTGATCATGTAATCTTGAAAAGTAATCCCTTGATACCATTACACGATTCATTAATCATTAATCATGCTACTGTAATCACGATTACAGTAGTCCATTAAAATAGTAATTGAAACTAAAATTTTACTCTTTTTTTTACATTTTATTTACTTATCATATACCAACATAGTATATGATAAAGTTAAAAAAAAAAACATGCTTGAACATTTTTTTGGGGGTGCTTACAGTTTAAGGGCTCAAATGAAATTGGGTTATATGTTATCGTGAGTGCCACTTGGTGTCCACAATTCTCACTTGAAGGGCCAATTGAATGGTCGATTTCGAACCTATCTGTCAGTCCAACTGTAGTTAGCCCCACTGGACTGATTACCGTCAAATTTAACAATTAGGCATAGTATCGAAACCATTCGAAATATATTTCGTAAAAATATTATTGAGTTTAAATATTCTTGATGGTCAAGCTGAGTAGAGTTATAGTCTAATCGAGTATCTCAATGTTATGACTTACTACAACAGTAATTCGCTCCACAGCCATTATTTGATGAGCTAGGGACTCCGCATTGAAATTCATAAAGGCTTAACCGGAACGTATTTGAACTGCTGAATTGATTTAGCCACGTTTGAAACTGGTCACCCTAATAGTTTGGAAAATAGACCTATACAATTATGCTGTTGCACAAAGGTGACTGAAGGTGAATCTGGATANCCTTTTTGACGTTAGTTAGATACCGAATTGTTTGTAGGATAAAATGCTGTGAGAGCTGGTGAAGGGGGATATTTAAATTTAAGGCCAAATACGCTAGCTCTTTTTCTTCCAATTGCAATAGACTTGGCTCGACCATCGAGAACCCGACTTTTCGAGCGCTCACACACCCCTAGTTGATATGCATTATCTTACAATGCAATGTCAAAGTAAATAAATCCCGCCCTCGGTTCTACACTTGTCTAATAGACCATTCTGTAACTACGAACAAATTGAGTGGTGTCGTGTGCTATACGTAAATAAATAAAGACAATGCTACGTGTTTTACGTAACAGCTATTAATATGCCATATAATACCAATAATTAGCCAGGTACTATTTATTATTATAAACTAATAAACATGTACAAAATCACTTGGCCATTGCTTGCCTTTCCAAACACAACGCTTTGTTAACGTATATCCTTCTGTTCATTTTATTTTTATAGTGATCAGAGTGAAAAGGTGTTACGACGTCGTGAAGAGTGTACAAGTTTTGAAAGTCAAATGTCATTTTAAAAAGACATTTTGATTTGAGTGCATTTTATTTCACAATGGAGACTCATACNGACACTAGTGATGCTGGTGAAACTGATGAATTGTCGATGCTTTTTACTGGAGGTACAGAAAGCATGAACATTGGAGCTTCAACTTATGGAAATACGTTAATGACAGTTAATAATTCAATTTTTGAGGTGTTACCAGACGACGGTACTTCAATTCTCAATACTGTAACCGTACTGTGTTTAAAATGTAAGCCCAAAGAGGTGAAAATAAAGTGCTATAAACATACAACTTCAAACTTTGTAAGTCACTTAAAACGGAAACACGGAGAAGAAGCGGCAAAGGAGTATAAGAAATTAACTGCTGCAAAACGGAGACTACAAAACCAGGCTACGTCAACACTGAGAACCTTGCAGCCGGTGTTATCGACTCTCACTTTCAAAGAAGATGTTGTAAAGTTCGTGATCCATTCCACGGTTCCACTACAGACAGTAGAGGACCCTTATTGTATTACAATGTTTGAAAATTTAAAATGTCCTGGTGTTACGATGATGAGCCGCCGTAATCTTGGTCGTCGAATTACATAAATTTTCGATGGCTGTAAGACGAAAATGATAAATGATTTGCAACAAGCATTGTTTGTATGTACTACTGCAGATATATGGTCTGGCAAAAGAAGAAGGTTTTTCGGGGTTACTGCACACTGGATTAATAGCAACTTTCAAAGAGAATCCGCTGCTTTAGCTTGCAGGAGATTTGCCAGTACTCATTCGCATGATACAATAGCAGATCTGTTGCACTCTATTCACACTGATTATGGATTGGGACAAGACAAGTTTATTGCCACAGTAACAGACAACGCATCGAATTTCGTCAAAGCTTTCAAAGTTTATGGGGTCAATGTATCACATCTCATTACAGAAGAGGAAGGAAGCAACGAGTCCAGTGAAACTAATTCCGAAGCAGAAGATTATGCAGCGCCGCACGAAGTCGAACTAATTTTACCAGCTCATCTCCGGTGCTGTGCTCATACGTGAAGCCTGTGCGCTACAAGTAATGCAGCTCGAGAACCCTGCGATTACGATTACTCACTAACGATTGATTCGTGTAATCCCAACTAATGATTACTTTCGTCAATCGATTAAAGTAATCGCCATAACTTTTCCGATTACTATTTATAATCATAAAAGTAAACACGATTACTTTCCTGATTATTATTTGTAATCGTAATTTGTAATAATTCAATCAGTTTAACAATTGTAATCGATTAATGCCCAACCCTGCTGTGTAGCATGACCTTGGTGGTTACTGTTGACCCTCCCCCACTCACGCCACAATTTGCGGTACTGGTACAACTGTGTACCACACCGGACAATGCACATAGATACACCACAAATGATCAGCTGAAGGATGCAGTTCGTGCTGCCTTTGAAACAATCACACCAAATTTGTTGAAGCGCATGAACAAACAAAAATGGCGAAGAATAAAACTGTGCTTTGAGAATGGAGGACTGCACACAGATGTTTTGGATCCTTAATCATGTAAGCATTGTTTTATGTGTATGGAAAAATAAAAACAATTTTTAATACCTAACAGTTAGTTGATTTATTACTTTGTCCTAATACACCTGTATAGCAGTGGGTAGGCTCTTTTGGCCCACTCTTTGTGTAATAACTCTAAAGGTCTTCTTGAAATTATAACTGGTAATTTCTTAGAGGCGCCTTTATGTAATTTCCCTTCTATGCATTCACGACAATTAACTTCCTCGGTGATGATGATGTGTGGTGTTGTACAGCGCGTCGACACCATAAGGGTCATTTTGCGCTGGACAAACACTAGTTATTAAAATTTCTAGTGTAAACTCTCACATTTAAATATAAAAACAAAATTATCTATAAGTAAATAAAAATGTGTATAAATAAAATATAAAGAGGGACATGGACATGTTTACAAGAACGAGACATAGGCAGTTAAAATATAATGCCGGCGAGACTGGGTTTCTACAGTCGATTAAAAAGACCTGATGCATGTAGAAAGTTAAAAAGGGTTATCAACACATTAAAATCATCTTNTAAGATGTCACCAATGGTTCCTCTCACCCCATGTGTGTATCTGAGAGCTGCGTACTTCGGGCAGTCTATTAAGAAGTGAAAGTGAGCCACGGTTAGGAGGACGTCACAACGGTCACATCTGGGTGGTGCCTCACCTCGCAAAAGGTACCCATGGGTCATTTGAGTATGGCCAATTCTCAGACGACACAAAGACACTTCCTCTAACCGTGCTCTTCCTTTACATGTGCGCCAGACTCGTGTTGTTGTTTTAATGATCCGCAGTTTATTTACCCCAACGGCCATCCATTCTTCCTCCCATATTTTTAAAATCCGGTGCCGAAAACGATTCCGGAAGTCGGTGTGTAACTTTAGTGGTGGTTATTGATGATAAGTGTGCAGCCTCTTTTTCAGCTTTGTCCGCAGCCTCATTTCCCTTAATGCCTTTATGACCTGGTGACCAGACGAGAACTCTTTGTGTGCGTGTAAGGTGTAGGCGGTGGAGTACTTCGTGAATTTGTAAGAGCAGAAGTTCGGTAGGGTATAAGGCGGAAACTGATTGTAAAGCGCTTAAGGAATCTGAGACTAGGACGACTGCTCCATGTTTAGAAGAGGCTGCGTGGTTAAGGGCTTTCAAGAGTGCAAAGAGTTCTGCTGTGTAAATGCTAGAGGCAGGAGGGAGATTAAAAAGAAAGCTATTGTGATTAACCACGAAAGCACTACAGACTTCCACACCATTCTTTGAACCATCCGTAAAATATGGTTCATGTTCAGGGTATTCAGATAGGATCTCTTCGAACGACTGCTGAAATATATGGGGTACTGTGGTATGACTTAGTGATAGCAAGTCTGTTCGAAGAGTAGGTTTACTAAAATTCCAAGGAGGATGATGGCTAAAAACACAGGGATAAAATGG
>KZ869423.1:1725-14742 GCA_003456935.1 Machilis hrabei | reverse complement strand
TTTTTCCTTTTCCTTTATATCAATCTTTAGATTTCAGAAGCTTATGGTGTATGATGCTGAGTCCCCGTTTTTGTATCTCTGTACATCTGTACTCTTTTTTCCTCATTTGTTTACTTATGTTACTCGATTTGTGAGGATTTAACAAGAGCGCGGATTTGATTACATTGGCTCATCAGCGATCTCAGAAACTAAACATTTCCCAACCCATGTTGATATAAATTATTTTTACTCTCTACACAGGAGGATCTATTCCCGAAGTTTTACCGAGTATTTTTGGAACACCCTGTAGCCTATATAGTATGGGTTTCATTATTATAATAAGTGGTTTTCATAAAAACATCTCCGCAAGCTTTAGGACTCATTTTCTCGTAAGATGNTTCGTCAGTAAATGATATATCTAGAGAGTATATGCATGTAAAAATTCATTGTATTCTCTGAATCACAGAAAAGGTCAAATGTGTATTCGAGTAACATTCACCTTGCTTCCCTTTTCCTGAATCACATACATGTAAATTTTTAGAAGGCATCGTAAATCAAACATTGTGTTACAAGATCAGCAATAACCCTTTTCTTGTAAGAAGAGACAAAACAAGGAACTGCCGAAATAGCCTTGTGCGTCACCAGCGAGCTTAGACACCCTCATTCCTGGAACCATAGTATTGAACTGCAATTGGCTGGTTTGTTTTTGTTCATTCATAGAAGGGGTGGGTGGTAGTGGATGGCCCCAAAAGACGACATGTGACAATTCAGTTTCACTGTGCGTGCGGAGGTTAACGGTGTGTTAGTGAAAAGTAGACAGTTAATTACTTTTCAGCGTTTTGTTGTATTCCGTTTGGCAGTGTTTTATTTATTAAAGTGCAGTGATTTGGGGTTGTTCTTTTGGCAAATTAATAATGGAAACNGNGATCAGCCTAGGTGATGTTGTGGACATGTTAGACTCTTCTCACAACAATCATAGGATTGCATTACATTAATGTGAGTTCAATATCTTTATTTTTTATTGGTGGTTGGTTTTTATGGATGTGGTGCGTAAATACGATTAGGCTACACAAGTAATAGTTAAAATTACCAGTCATGTTCAATTGCCAGACAATTTTCCTATAGGCGAAATCGTAACAAGGGAACACTGTAATATGATCACGTGATTGTGTAACCCACTATTTCAAATAGGTCTATATTATTTTTCAGTGATAAACAAATCTGAATTTCATGATTGTAAAGTAAAAGAGTTCACAAACATTTCTTCATAATTTAATTCAATGTTGGTCTATTGTCACAAACATTAATTGGGAGTTGAAAATATTTTAAGACCTGCATTTTTACCTCGCATATGAAGCAAATTATATGAAAACTCCCCCGTTACCATAAACAAAAATTATTTTTCCTCGTCAGTTCAGTTTAATAACTAGGCCTATATACATAGCTTCGTAAGTTAGCACCAATAAGTACATCTTGAGCTGGGTAAACGAAAACCTTGCTATTTCGCACACTTTTCTTTGAAACTATTTTTAATTCATTTTGTATTTCCATTTTGTAAAATCATCAAAGCTTCGGGGCTCAATCCCTGAACCCTGAGGCTCTGGAATACGTAGAATTGATTACAACCCATTTTAGCGTAATTGTTAACAAAATTCATAACTGCTTATTTACCAACCAAAAAAGTATTGTATACAAAATAACATCTTCCTGTTGTAGACAAATATTTTCACCCATAAATTCAAATGGAATTTTAGAAAACATTATGTCTGTAGAATCCTAAAAGCTAAACATAACCATCAAAGAGATTTATATATATATTTAAAACCATTAACCATGTATTAGGTATTAATTAATTCACTTTATATGTGTCGTTTCATTTTTTATTTAACAAACTCATGTTTTAAAAGGCATTGGCCTTTTTTGTGTTATGCTTATTTTGAAAAAACTATTAAATAAAAAAAATTAAAATGTGCCTTACAAGATAAATGCATATCACACAGATAGCCAGCCTACCATTAAGAAGAACCATCCCAAAGAATTACCACACCAGTCAATAAACATGTACCAGTGGATATCCATCATGTAACAAAACAATGAATCAAAGGATTTTACAGAAATTATTTAATATCGGATTTCATAATGAAAACCTTAAATGACTGTAAATTTTCTACTTTTTAAAACTTTATTAAAAAAATATGAGCCTTTACACACACACACCCTTCCCCGAGCCCTCTCTGCCCGCCNACCTCAAATTTTGACCGCCCACCCGCGTGTAAATCCCTGGCGCCGCCACTGAATCAAGGTACCACTTTTGTTACGATATAAGCATTCGTTGATCATTACTATTGTTACAATTTCTTAGAATGGATAATGTGGGGTCGGAATGTAGACGTTGCGCTTCCTCTTCCCCTCACCAAGATGCCCGGTGTTTGGTCACGTAAACACATCAGCTGTCACTACCAAAGTCAGTCCCATTCAGTTGTTCTTGTCTGGCGCTGCCACTGCACGTTACAGGCTAGAGTGTTACGTACTGTTGTGCCGGTGTCATATTCCTTGAATCAAGTTGTGTCGCTATGTCTCCGTCAAAACCTCGAGTTCAGTACAGAGAGACACTAACTTTTGAGAAAAAAAAGTCGCAACCATTCATGAAGTGGAAAAAGGTGGGGAAAAAAATCACAGATCACAAAACACTTCGGAAACCCGTCAAACACATTGTCTATCTACCTTAAAAATAAGGATAAAACTTTGAACAGTGTGACAAACTAAAATGGGAAGGACCGAAAAAGGGCAAGAGGGCCGGAAAATCCTGATGTTGACGAGCGAGTGTTAACATGGTTTAAGCAATTAAGCGGACGCCTTGTTTGGGCCAAAGCTGAGGAATTTGCTTCCAGTTTAGGCAAATGTGTTTTTAAACCTAGCACGGTTTGGTTGGACGGGTTCAAGGATAGAAATAACTTTTTTAAAACTGTTTGTGGCGAGAGTGGAAGTTTAAAAAGTCATGGATTCATGTAAAAAAAATTAACTGATTTTTACTACTGTACATGCATTACAATACTGCATTTCTTCTTTTTTTTTACATAATTTTTCTAATTCGAATTTGTGGATAGTTCAAAATCTTATTGTGTTCCTTCAGCTTTGAATTAGACAGGTTTGACTGTATTTGTACACATATTGAATAAAGAAATGTATTTTGTTTTGTAGTAGCCTGTTCCTATTTCATTAGATGTGTTATAAATTAGCAACGACAACCATTTTTATTATTGTGTCCTTCTGACGAAATACATACATAACTCTGACAACACCTTTACAATCTTTCTTTGAAACTCTTATTCTCTTGTTTCGTGTGTTGTTTTCAAATGGTGGCATTTTTGTTTTGACAAAATACGAAATCAAGAAAGTTTACACCAGACAAGACAGACATAAAAGTTTGTTCTCCCCAGTGCTGAAATATACAACACGAGAAATCAAAAGAAGCAACAGAATTGAAAGCTGCTCAACTAAAAAACAATTTCAAATTATGCTTTAATTTAATTTAATTAAAAAATAAATACAACATGTTACATTAAAAACCCAAAATCCGTTTATACTACCCCCAAATTTACCGCCAAACATTTTTGATCCCACATTCGAACTAAACCTAGTCATTTTAAAAACCCATTCAGAAATTCCCCCAATTCCTCACTACTTTTTTCACCGTTTTCCACTAAAATCCGACAACACCGCCTACGTATCAAACCGGCTACCCGTTTGAAACCTTTCAACCCAACAGTACTTCGTGAACCACGGAACAGTGGAATCGTGATTTTTACGTGCGTTTTAAAATTGATTTTAATAAAGTTCAAACTATTTTTTAAGTGTGGGAAAGGAACGAAGTGAAGTATTGTTGATGCTATCATTCAATATAGAAGATATTAGGTACATGGGAGGCACATAACAACCAACCAAAACTGTACCACTCTCCACAAAGTGACAGACAGTCTTTTCCAGGATGGCTTCTTTGATGACGATGTAAGTGAAGTGATTTTCTGATGAAGCCAGAGGCATAAAACTTGGCGAAATATTAAAGGACTAAGATTAATGGTGTACGGTAAGAAACATCTTTTCTCGTTTTTAATGTAATCGCGTGTGCCTAAACCCATTTCCGCAAAAACTTAAAATTCCGCAAAAACTGAAAATCCGTTTATACTAGTTCTTACTAGTAAAAAGTAGAAGCGCCTAGTACTATTAAGCGCGTTTGGTTAAAACAAGTGTCAGCTTATCTTACTCGGTCAATGTGTTTTCTTCACTAGCTGATCTTCCCCAAGCTTCTTCAGATTTCCTTCCTTCTTTTCTTCATGAAATCGCTGTTAGTTTGTCCCATATTAAAACTAAAATTATAAATTAACCGTTAGCTTGTTAAAAACTTTTTTGAGACCCATTTCCTGTCAGACTGTGTCAAGGAAATTTATCGGTGTACTGACACTCATAAATTTCCTTCACACAGTCTGACAGAAAATGGGGGCCCAAAAAGGTTTTAACAAGCTAACAGTTAATTCAGAATATTTTAATTGGGACAAAGAAGGTAAAGAAGGAAGGACATCTGAAGAAGCTTGGGGAGATAAGCCAGCAAAAATTCATGTGAAGAAAACACATCGAGTAAAACAAGCAGACACTTGTTTTAACCAACGCATTTAACGTGAATGCCTACTCATGTTTCAGAATCAACCTTAAATAGTGCCTAGTATTGTTGGTCAAAACTAGTGTTCCCTACTAAAAACTACAAATAATGAGGCTTATTAGTAAATACGAAGAATGAAAAGTTTAACTCCTTGTTTTTATTAATCTTTCCAGTCAAAACTAGTTATTACACCATACATCTTTGTAAAAACTAGATTTGACTAATATTTTCAGTGAAAACTAGATTTTACCTCATACCCTTTAGTTAGTTTAGTAAATACTCTCATGTGCATAAATTAAGGATAATGGTGAAATTCATTGAAATATCAGACTACACTGCTTGTGCCTGCACTACAACAATTCTATACAATCCATATCCCTCGCATGGCAGCTTTGTAAACACTTCAAGAGTCAGTCAGTGGTTAACACATCATAGCTAGTCGTACCGTATCTGTGAACAGAGCGGTTGGTGTCCGTGTTCTTTAAGTGAAAGTGGTTTGCATCAGATGAGTATGGCTCAAAGAACCCATATCGACAATATTATGAGAGGAAGAATAATCGAGCGACTCGAGTTGTTTTATACTACAAACCTAAACACGTAAAACATGTTAAGAAATGTGTGAGGATCTTGTTTAAAGGAAAATGTATTTTATTATGGTAAACATGTTGTTAAACTGAGAGTGTATATACTGCTTATATGTATAATTATACAAACTACTATGTGAAGTTCATTGTAATGTCAGTAAACTATGCATAGATAACTAGCAGACTGTTGCAAACTCACTAACTCAGAAATAGCTGTACGAAGGTCGAGACAAGGAGTTTTGGAAGATATAAAAGAAAAGTGAATGTAGCGAGAGTGGGATTGATTGGTTGATTATTCATGGATTGATTGTTTATTGGTGAATTATTAGNTGATCAATAAAAGTGTGCATCTGTTATGTACTCAGCTCCCATTATCTGCACAGTCTGAGGAAAATGAATCCAGATAATTATTATATTTATTATGTTTTATAATTTTAATTTTATAGGTTCAGTGTATAATAGATCTAAATTGTTAAATTAGTAAAACAGTACAAGTCACAGAATGACGTAGTTCGAATCGTTTGCTCCTTAGACTTACTGTGCCTAAAAATAAACAGTCTGAACTCGAGCTGCATACTGTAATGTATCAGTGTGAATTCGTTGACACCACTCTGTTATTCACAGTCGATGATCAAATGAGAGGATTGGTGTATGTGAGAATTAAAGGAGTGTGTTAAACTTGCAATTATTATGTTACATTTAGTATTAAGATAGAAAACCTATTTTACACTTACCCAACTAAGTTTTGTTGGAAACTGGTGTAGGCACACATGATTAGTTGAAAAATGAAAAGAAAATACTTACCATACACCAGCTATTTTTGTCGCATTAAGTTTAAATACAACATCAAAGAAACAACACAATTATCTCAAAAGCCGATAAAGGAAACATATTAGTATTGCAAAACAAAGATGACTATAAAGAGAAAATGACAAACCTACTTACTGAAGAAGATAAAATGACCAAGCTACTTACTGAAGACACATACAAAGAAATCAATAAATATGATCCAAACAAACTAACGAAAGAAACCCACGCTTTCATTAAAAATGCTTTCATATTCAATCAAAACGAAAAAGATGCCCTCATTGTACACGACCTGGCTATACCAAAAATATATGGGTTACCCAAAATTCTTAAGAAGGACATTCCACAGAGACCAATAGTAGCAGCCACCAGATCACCTACACAAAAACTAGCCAGATATCTAGCCAATTTAATCAACATGTACAAAAATTGAAAACCATACCTATTGAACCTACAGATACGTAGTCTGTCCCAAAAGTATCAGACCTTCCTTCATATTTCCCCGCTGCTGTTATTCTGCGTCATCCGGCTGGTGGCATCCTTCGAAGTAGTCCCCATTTGATTGAAGAATACGCTTCCAACGGCCTTTCCACTTTTGGAAGCAGTCCTGGAACTCTTTTTTGGTATTGCCTTTAGAGTGTTCATCGTATTAGTTTCGACTTTCTTTGTCGTCGAATCGGTGTCCTTTGAGCGGCATTTTTAATCTTGGGAACAGCCAAAAGTCGCAGGGAGCTACGTCAGAACTGTACGGAGGCTGACGGAGCTGTACGACTTTGTGCTTTGTCAAATATTGCTGCACGAGGTTCGATGCATGCGCTGGCGCGTTATCGTGATGAAGGAGCCAGTCACCTCTTGACCAAAGCTGATGCCGTTTTCTTCTAATTGCGTCACGCAATCTTTTCATAACTTCAAGATAATATTCTTTGATGATCGTCTGACCTCTAGGAGCATATTCATGGTACACAACACCCTCATAATAAAAAAAAAAAAACAATCAGCAATGACTTGACATTGCTCCAACTTTGTCGGACTTTTTTCGGTCGTGATTCCGACGGCAGCTTCCACTGCGAAGACTGTCGTTCTGTTTCGGGATCAAAACCATAAACCCACGATTCATCACCAGTTATAATCTTTTTAAGCAGATTTTCATAATTATTGACCATTTCCAAATTGTCCTGAGCGATTTCAAGGCGAAGGTTTTTCTGCTCCACCGTTAGCAATTTCGGAATGAATTTCGCACACAAGCGAACCATTTGCAAATTTTCAGTTAAAATCTTCCAAACACTAGTTTTCGGTATTCCAAGATCACATTCTAGTTCTCGCACAGTCAATCGAAGATCTTCATTGATCGCAAGTTGCACACGTTTGATATTATCCGGTGTTTTTGTCGTCGAAGGCCGCCCAGAACGTNGGTTACTATCAACAGATGTGCGGCCATCTTTGAACCGCTTATACCAGTCTTTTATTTGTGTTTTGCTCATACACTCGTCCCCAAATGCCGTCTTCATCATTTCGATGGTCTCCGCACAACTCTTTTCGAGTTTTAAGCAAAATTTAATNCAAATTCGTTGCTCCGATCTTTCCGTCATTTTTTACAATAGCAAAATGCGACAAACATAAAAAACACTTTGTAAACAAACGCACGTTGCACGTAAACTAAGGCGTCCCGACGAAAACTGCGGCATCTAGGGAGTTCGTGAAGCTTTACAGTTGACACTCGTACCCGGCTGAGGGCGCTAAGATTGTCAGACACGAAGATATGAAGGAAGGTCGGATACTTTTGGGACAGACCTCGTACATTGTACAGCTGCGACATAGTTTGTCTATACACCAACATACCCAGGCAAGAAGCACATAAAGCACTTGAACAGAGATTAAGCATGAGACGAGTCAAAACGATCCTAACTAAAGAGATCATACAAGGAGTCCGAATTTGTTTGAACAACACAGTTTTCACGTATGAAGTAAAACTTTATGAACAAGAAAATGGTCTCCCTATGGGATCCCCCGTCGTGAAAGCCAACATCCTCTTGGAAAATCTGGAATCGGAACTCCTCATCAACACCCGATACGTTGAGGATACACTGATAATATGGGATAAAACAGACCAACTATTCAACAAATTTTTTAAGGAATTAAACAACATGCACCATAGCATCAATTTCACAGTGGAAAATGAAATAGGTCAGAAACTTCCTTTCCTAGACATTCTCCTGAAGAGATCCAATAACCCATACCTGGAAACATTGGTATACCAGAAGCCCACGAATAATGATATTTATATCCCGAAAGACTCCGCACACGCCAACGTACACAAATTCAAAACATGGAAAAATTGTGTCCGCAGAGCAGTGAACTTGTGTTCAAACCAAACTGCATTACAATTAGAAATGGAACACCTCAAACAAGCAGCCATAAAAAACGGTTACAAAGCAGACATAATAGAAAAATACCATAGACAAATCCAGAAAGAAAACTCAAGAGCAAAACAAAAAATCTCTAAAAGCAATAAATTCATCAGTATGCCATTTCACAATCCAATATTGCACAAACTAAACAGACTATTCAAGAAACACGGCTTAATTGCTTCGGAAAAGCCTTCAGCCAAACTGACAGAAACTGACGGTTACAAAGGGAAAAAAAACAATAGTTCCAAAAGTGGTATTTACAGGGTTGATTGTGTTTGGCCAATCCACTTATATTGGCCAAACCAAAAGAAATTTGCAAACTAGAATGAAAGAGCACATTAGAGATGTAAACCAAAGAAAGCACAGCATGGGTCTGTCAGAACATACTACGGAAACAGATCACACACACCAAATTGGGACAATAGCAAAATCATTAAAAACGCAGATACACAAACAAGAAGAGATACTTATGAAACAATAGAGATTCGGAATAGTGATGTTAAATTCTCGAGAATAATCTTTTGGAGAAAATTCTCGGGAATATTCTCGAGAATATTCTCAATTACCGAGAATATTAGAGAATTTTCATTCAAAATAGGAGAATATTTGTTTTAACACAGTGAAAATTGTATAATTAGTTATTACATAAGTATATTCATGGGTAAACTTGTTCAGATGGCACCAAAAAACTGTACATACATTTTTATTCAATGGGACAATACAGTGAATTCATGTTCTTTAATTTTTTGCAACAAATGTGAAATTGAAAATTCTATGTGTGCCTCATGTTAACCACTGAGGCCTGCCAGTANCTGTNTATTGTCCATCAATTTTGAATTCTAATTATGTTATGTAGGCCTATGTTATGAAATGTAGCTATAAAATATAAAATCAATAAGGCAAATGATCAAGGTGAGTCGGCTCAGCCAAAATGACTGCGGCTTGGGTTGTGGACTGTAAAGTACTTTTATTTGGCTCAGGAAGGCTTCTCAGCTTTCAAATTTTAAGACCCAGAGAGGAACAAAAGTTTCACATTTGCTAACTACAGGTTTAAATCCTCAGGAATTTGTTTCAAATGTCTAGTTTTGCTCTTGGGTGATAGGCAAACATTCCCGTCCACATTAGAGTCAAATGCAAAACAAACCATCTGATTGGTGGACTGCTTTCCCTACAGCTGTACCTTAGTCCACTAATCAGATGGTTTGTTTTGCATTTGACTAATTTGGAAGGGAATGTTTGCATGTCATGAAAGAACAAAAATAGACATTTTAAATAAATTCCAGAGGATTTAAACCTGTAAGTAGCAAATGTGAAACCTTTGTGCCTCTCTGGGTNTTAAATTTGAAAGCTGAGAAGCCTTCATGAGCCAAATAAGAGTACCGTACTTTACATTCCACAACCCAAGCTGCTGCTGAGCCATTTTGGCTGACCCGAATCAGCTTGATCATTTGCCTTATAAAAAATGCTGGGTGAGCTTTATAATAAATGCAGTTATTTCCATAGAATAAAACACAAGTAATGACAAGTTACACACCATTGGAAATCTGAAGTATTGGGTTGTTGCATAATTTCGTGCGGTTTTTATAACAAAATAATTTCATGCAGTTGTTTGAAATTCTAATATATTTTATTAGTCAAAATGTGAAACAAAAAAGAAAATAATAATTAATCAATAATNNATTCTCCATTGTTGGTTACGACTTCCTCCCAACGGTCAACAAGTTTGTCAATGCCTTGGCGGTAGAAATCACCCGGTCTCGGCTCGAAGAATTTGTCCAACCAAACTNTCAATTCCACGTCATTGTTGAACGAACCACCGCGCAAGTTTTTGAGAGCGACCGGAAAATATTAAAATCCGAAGGTGCCAGGTCCGGAGAATTTGGAGGATGTGGCTATATATGTAAGGTTTCCTGCTATGTCTACAGTAAGTCTATTCCTTTTTTTGCTGAATGAATAGGTCCATAGGTACTTAAGCTACGTTCTGTTGCCGCTGTTGTTGGTGGCTTAGGGCCTACTTAAAATATACACAACCATTCCATTAAGCTATGATCCAATTTTTCTACTGATTTTAAAACATACAATTTGCTAAAAAAATCTTCCTTAACATGATATGCTGCCAGCTCTGCAAAAATATCTTGGGCATTATTCGGTGTACTTGATGCTATTTTCAGATCAATGAACTCGGTACCTTGAATCTGTTCATCTCGTGATAAATGTACACCCATTATACTTGGGATCATTCTAAAACTTGACTTATTATTAACCAGAAATTTTAAATATGGGTTGTAAAACTGATTCTCAAATTATAATTTACAGTTTCTGGAGAATATTCTCTGGAGAATTTTCTAGAGGAGAATATTCTCGGGAATATTCTCCGGAGAATATTCTCGCCTCACATCACTAATTCGGAAAACCAAAAACTGCCTAAATAGAGAACAAGGAAACCTAGACCCCTAGGAGGAAAAAATGTTTTACCAAAAATAGAGAAAACCCCCAGACTTTAAAATGGCCTGAACCCCCAGACTTTCAAATAGTCTAAACCCCCAGACCTTCAAATGGCCTAAACCCCCAGATGTACCCCCGGCCGTCTTTGATCCAACGTCTGAACTACACCTGCTTTAATATTAGTTGTTTTTCCTAACCCAAATATTTATTCCCCCATTCTTCCCCACTTTTCTCCCATTTTTTCATTAAAATTTTACAACACCGCTAATGCCCGAATCAGCCACCCTAACCCAAATATTTATTCCCCCATTCTTCCCCACTTTTCTCCCATTTTTTCATTAAAATTTTACAACACCGCTAATGCCCGAATCAGCCACCCATTTTTCAACCGTTCATTCAGCAGTACCTTCTGAACCACGTAACAGTGCACAGATGAAATTTGCAGTTTCAAGTTCTTTTAAAAGTTTTAAATTTTAAAGTGTGAAAAGTGAATTGAATAAACTCTAACTATACTAGCCAGTATTAAAGAGACTAGAATAACAACAACACGGTAAATAAAGCATCAATGTTCCCAAACAGTGGCAACTTTTCAAAAACGTGACAGTCCTTCAAAGATGGCTTCCTTGCTGACGGAGTGGGCATGACAATGACATTCTGATGAATCTTCAGGTGAATAGCTTGGCAAAATATTGATGCGACAAAAATAGCTGGTATATGGTAAGAATTTTCTTTTCGTTTTTCAACTAAGTATATAATAAGTTATTTGTATTATTAGATCTCCTATTTTTGTGCATATGATGTGTTATTGGTGATAGGTAGTTCAAACAAACCTGCAATTTAGGTGTCAGTTGTTTTGAAAATACATGGAGCAGTGACCTTGAAGAATACAAAGAAGTTTAAAGAAACGCCGCCAGGTGGACTTCCGGGGAAAAAAGGAGGAAGGAAGCGTCGTTGGATGGATGATGATGATGATGATGTACTGTTTAACATCCACTCAACGCATTAAGGTTATATCGAGATGGTCAACCATTCAATTCTGCTCAATGGCATGATTATGAAACAATGATGAACACTTTTTATTCAGACTGAAACACCCATGCCTTGACCGGGATTCGAACCCAGGACCACGAGCATGCGTTGCTAGTGATTTAACCACTAGGCTGCCATGGCCGGCATTGTTGGATGGAGAAAATCAGCGCCATGTCACATTTTAAGAAACATTAAGTGTTAAAAAGCCATTCTATGCTTTTTAGATGGTTTATTAGATTACAAATTAGCAGAAGTAAACTGCGAATTCAACCCAGTTAAGTGATGTATATCATATTGGCCGCTCGGCCAATACATAAGGTTTGAAGTCACTGTCCCATGTTAAACGGAAAACTTTAAGCATTAATAATTCCGCTGTAGTTAAATATTTTTAAACCAAATTTTGTATACTAGCTATGATTGATATGTAGAAGACATGTATACCAAAAACATTAAAATCTGCAAACGGAAAATCGAGATAAAGCATAAGGCTCGAAGTGGATTTTTGTCTTGTTGTTGTTGCGACGTTTTATGCAGCCAAGGCTACAGCCCGTTCTACGCATCGTAGGAACTTGGTTTTGGTGTCATTCGATGTACTTTGATGCGGGGGTGTCGCTTTTGCTAAAATCATTCCAATCACATAAAGGGTTCTCAATTTCTTAGGGGAAAACCACCCCATTATAGTACTGAGAGGCAGGGCGTTCTATACGTCGTAGAAAATTTGTTTTGGTGTCATTCGATGTATTTTGATGTGGGGTGTCACTTTTGTTAAAGTCATTGCAATCACATAAGGTTTTTTTTTATTTATTGGGGGAAAACCACCCCTTTATACTATTAAGGAGCCAGGGTGCTCTATGCATCGTAGAAACTTGGTTTTGGTATCAATCGATGTATTTGGATGCGAGGATGTCACTTTTTAAAATCATACAAATCACATTAGGGGTACTCAATTTATTGGGATAAACCACCCCCTTTATACTATTGAAGAGCCAGGGCGTTATATGTGTCGNAGAAACTTGGTTTTGGTATCATTCGATGTATTTAGATGCAGGGGTGTTACTTTTGTTAAAATCATTCCAATCACTTAAGGGCTGATGAATTTATTGGGGGG
>KZ869421.1:69358-79551 GCA_003456935.1 Machilis hrabei | reverse complement strand
GAGAGGAGGAGAACAATTGGTGCTCTAGTCGTTCAGGAGACCATCTAACCTTTGATGAAACAAATCTGGAGAGAAGAAGTGGTGGAACATCAGGTGACAGACATGCAATTGTACGATCCTAATGATGGTCCAGGTGCGATAATCCCTAAAGTGATAGAGCGAGTGTAGTGGGGTGGCCCTCAGCTACCCATGGTGTTATTACTAGTGTGAGTAATGAGAACAGACAGAATTTACAAGTGAAAGTGAATCAAAGTATCATTTTGTTGTGACATGTTNTATTACAATGTATAACTTGTAAAATATTTTTGTTAGTATCTATGTTTGTAATGTCTGTCTGCTTAGGGATNTTTGTGTGTGTCTAACCTTGCAAATTTTGTAATCAAAGGTCGTGGGACCCAGTAAGATTACAGGTAGATGCACGTAAGGTAACTTTGAGAAAGACCACGTTTTTATTTAACGCTTCAGCCCAAGATTTTCACACTATTGTATTACAACCTATCATCAGCCACGTCTCGTCGTTGAGGGACATTAGGTAGGAATAGTATGATTTAGGAAGGGGATTGTAAAGAGTCTTGATCTACCTGTATTTAGTTAAACACAGAGATTTTGGTAAATATTTGGTGAATTTTCACCAAATATCGTGATAATAATAATCACTAAAGTTGTGGGGCTTTTTAGTTTAGTGGTATAAGCGCGCACGGGTTTTATTATATCGCGAACAAAACTGAGAAGTGTGTCTAAAAGTCCCAGTTATCTTAACCAGTAACTATTTGATCAATCAGTCATCTGGTGGTTGTGTGTAGCAGAAGAGTTTCCTAATGAAACGACAGAGAGCAACGAACCTTGGGAGGAGAAGCGCCGCAGTGATAGAGTAGCAACGACCACGTGGGAAGGCGTTTGCCTTTACACCCAGAAGAAAGTAAGCGATCAACAGGCTGCGGAAGCCACCACCTCTATTTGGGTTCACTGGTAACAGCGAAATGAAGTCAGGTACATCGTCGAATTACAGGAAAACAGATAGACAAAACGGACTAAAAAGTGATTGGTATTTCATATTATGTTTAAAATAGTCGTTTGGGTTATCCACAATCTTGAAATAGCGACTATTTTAAGGAAACNCNAATTNAGTACATTTTGTGTTTCCAAAGAGAGTATACAAGATGGAGAGANAGGAGATTGCAACGTTGTGGACGTCAGAAAGATGACGTCAAGTTTTTTGCAGATGGTCTTGTTTGTAATGGCTTCGTGAGAAAGATGCGAGTGATTTCACAGAGGCGAAAATCTGTGAAAAGCATAGTAATCCGTNGGGATATTGTGAATTCTCGATAGTGGAAGTTACATGAAGATATAGGGAAGTAATCCAGCGTAAATTGTGGGTGTTTAAGCCATATACTGAGCGACAAATACTGAGATACGAAGATGTGGGCCTGACCACGTGGAAGGAGGTGCCGATTCCCGCATTGAGAAGCCGAGAGAGAATTGTAGCCATGAGGAGTGATCCTGAAGGAGCGCCAGCAACCTACTAGGTTATCATTTATAAGGTGTATTATTATCCGTGCAAAAATTATTAATAATGTTAAGGCATATTCAATAGCGGTTTTGGTCGATTGTACATATCTTTATACGGCTACAAAACACGAGGGTTTAGATTAGGGACCATAAAGTCAAATTAGGCACGTATATCAGTTAGTTAAAGCCACCCCAAATTGGGGGTGTTTAAGAGTAGCTATGAACCCTCACATTTTGGGAGGTTATTAGCATAGACACATATACAAGGGTTCGACCATTAAAAGCGCCGATGGCTAGTGAAATGGATAAAATAAGTATAATACCAGGTCTGTGAAAGTATCAAAATTTAGGCCTGAATACACAGCGTTGCCACGTCTAGTCTTGATGCACATAGAGTGCATAATAACTTCAACATTGGTAAACGCTACTAATTGTACATGTCGAGGGTCACATGGAGCAGATAAAATACTATCTGTGAACACCAAACTTAATAGTAGGCCATACAGTGTTGCCATGTTTAACGGTACATGTCTCAGAGGCATGTAAGGACAACAACATTGATAACTATCAGTATGGTACCCGTAAGATTCATGTTCCAGAGAATGTAAATAAGTAACACCATATCGTGTTGGTCGGAATCCACAACCCCATTAGGAGAAAGCGTCTCTGAAGAAGGCGGCGAATACTTTAGAGTTCGACAACACGAAGTTCCTACGGCTTTTGAGGTTAATGATAACAGAGAAAGTCTAGTCCGGGAGGTGATTTGGTAAGTACTGGATAATGTTTATAGACACACCATACATCATCATCTGACTCAAATATAGGTCTCAAGCAGTAGCATAGATGNTGACGTCATAGTGATGCAAGGTATACAGTGTTTTAGACTATGAGGTTGATACACAACTCACAACACAAGTCTACCACTGATTGATGAGGCGCCAAAGGAGCAAACATTTAAAAGCAGCTGGCTTACCCGCGTGAAAACTCCGGAAGATTACAGAATGTAACTCTCTCACACAATGTTTAAATGTCACGGAAATAAATACCAAAAAGATGACGAATATTCAAATTCAGAATGTAGTAATTACGAGGTAATTTCAATTGATTCGGACACAACCTACAAATAAGCTTAAAATATAATATACGATTTCTGCGTCAAAAATTATCCTTGGGGGCTAAGTGATGAATCGGATACAGAAAGTCAAGACTCATTTGGAAGTTCAGATACAGATGCTCGAAACATTACTGCCGACATTCCAAGAAACGAAGAAAGGTTAACAAAGTCATGGTTAGAGCGCGAAAAATAGAGATTGACCCACAAATTTGAGAGAAGCAGTTTCACACCTAATCCTACTTCAAATATAGAGGTTCTACATTTTCTAGAGAATACAACGCTNAAGTGATAGAGTACTCAACCAGAAACAGCGAATATGGAGAACAAGAAAAACTGTTAGAGTTTTCTCTGATAGGCGATTATGTGATAAATTCACTTTCCAAGTCACGGAAAGCTCAGACAGTAGGAGACCTCATAACCATTTTTGAAGCTTTAAGTCCAAACGTTTCAAACGTGGCCTCATCTCCGAAACGGCGCAACAAATTATGAATGTAGATATCGCAAAGGACTTGCCTATGATAATAGGAGAAAGCATGGCACCGCCAACTAAAATAAACCCTACATCGTTCAAAATAGTTAAAAATGTGTATGGTACCAAAACCGTAATCCACGTTAACACTTTCGTGCCGGTCACAATAACCAAGGAGTTGAAAGAATTTGCTAACCTCCTTACTGGTAAATGGTTGCCAGAACCGGAATAAAAAAACCGGGATCACACTGGTGGTCTAGAATTGAAACAGAAATATACTATAAAATGTAATTATTTGGTAAAGGTATCCAACCTGGGAAATATATAAAATACTAAATTGTGGCCATTATTCTTCGTCGCAAAACAGCTACTCGGATACACGAAAAGCAGAGTAAAGCCAAGGTGTTGAGAAGCAAATAATAATAATAATAATAATGGTTATATGAATGAGCCTAGGTGTTGAATCATGACTTATTTTTGAGAATTTTAATTTCAGTATTATTCGTTATGAACAACATCAGCGTTGAAACGGAACCAGTTAGTTAAGGGAAATGACCTTGAGTAGATAGCTCAATAAGCAATTATAGCAAAGTGTCATTACGTAAAGAAACGAGTTTATCTGTTCAAGTTGAATTATTGTACAGATGTGTGCACTTGACATTTCTCTAGTCATCAACGTATATTGGTATCATACAAGCTCATCACTTTAAACATATGTTCAAATACATAAAGAATTTTAAACTTAATATATTTGAACTTAGTATATGGAAATATTGCAAGGTTAATTATAGATACGTTACATCACATTCCTACAGATTTAATTTTGTTGTTCTTAAAGAATAAATAGTTATAAAACATTCATCTGATCCAGCACATTTTAAACAATGTATGGTTATTACTNGCACGTCCTTACAACAATACAAGTTTTGTTAATGAAGGTACCTTCTGAAGATAATCAACAAATAGATATCAGTGAATTCAAGTTGTNTGTGTTTTAGTAAATAAGTATTTGTTCCATTATTAACAGCACATAAATAAAATGATTAAAATAAAATTTGACAATGGTTTTGTGTTTTGATGATAATAATAAGCCTTTTGACTTTAAAGTGTACTTATTTAAAAGTTGAAATACATAACAACAATCATAGATAACGTGCCTTCTCTCAAGGGGACAATATTATTGAAATGAAATCCACGGCAAAGCAAGACGCAAAAAGAAAGTATAACATGTATTTGAAACGAAAGTATTGTATCGATAGTCCAGTGAACCAGATAATATATAGTCTTTATTTGTCATACGCATTTATCACAATAGTAGTACATCCAATAAAAATGGAAATACATGACAGAATTCACGAAAATATGACAGCGACATGAGATATTGACCCAAAAATCTGGTTACAGAAATGAACACTTGGATTGGATTTGAGTATTGAAAGAGGTTTCGAAATAAATTGCCGTAGACATAACCTTATTATGGCATACATACACGAAACCTTTAGATGAAAGTCAACGTGTCAAATAATAAATGAATCATTGAAATCGGTACATAGTTTAAGTACCTTGTAAAATAAAATAAAAATATGAAATANGCATTTTTATGCTGAACACAAAATAACTACATAATACTAACCCGCACAATATGTCAAAAGAAAGAGACACACTAACAAACAATAATAATGAACTGAAGTCGATTCAGCACAATAAACATTCATTTTATAACTATACATCCCAATTAACGATCTTCTACGGCCAACTGACAGCTTGTATTGTTTGAAGTTAATTCCAAAAATCGCTGCTAAGGGATGACAATAGAGATTGCTAGCGGACTAACGGAAGAAAGGCTATACGATAACCATAGACGAGTAATCATAACGGAAGGTAAGTAATGGAAGGCCCTGAAGTAGATCAGCTCTCCTCTTNTACAGACGACCTGGTCTGCACTCTCTGCTACAGACAGTTATTTCCAAAGTCGTCATTTGAACAGCAAAATAGGAAAATAAATAATTAGTCACAAAAAAATATAAGCGCAACAAAAGATTTTCATAAAGCAAATCTTCTGTCTGTTATACTTACAAATGATACCAAAAGTTTTCTCATTACGTTGTACGCATATTTCCACCCTACGTGCTAAAAATCTCGAACACGACGTAACATGGCAGGGGTGATGTTATGACATGCATGCTCAATTCTATGGCATAGTTCATTCACACACCTTGTCCATGACGTAGCCCCAAACAAATACATTGGCTGCCATTATATTGGTCCATGTAATGCTGTCAATCTAAGATAAAACATTATCTTTATGGATCTCGTACTGCAAGTGTCCCGTGCGCCGGATGTCCATCTTGTTGATACCTTGTGCCTCTTCTAGTCTGCAGTAAAACATGTTCAAGCAAGTCATGTAGTTATGTGCTAAGAAGTCGTAAGTACGTTGTCCCATTTACCTTAAACACAATACGGCTCTATTAGCTCATCTCCCAAAATGCCACACCATACGTTTACACTCCAACGAACTTAAAGATAGCCCTCTCTCATCAAATGTGATTTTATCGGCCCAGTAGTGACTGTTGTGACGATTGACGCTAACATTATTGGAGAATATGCACTCGTCTGAAAATGGAAAAGTGTGAGAAAGAGAGTTACCGGTCAACCATTCGCAGAACCTTACGCGACGTTGATAATCACTTCTATGCAGAGCTTGATTATGATATAGCTTATATGGGTGAAATCCCTTGTTCTTAGGGATTGTGTTAACTGATGTGTGGATAATATTTCTAGCATCAGCAGCGAATGACCTTGTACTAGACNGGAGACTATCGGGTACGTGTTGGAGAACAAGATATTTAATGTCTCCTTCCAATACACGTTGATTACCATTCCTCGTTGTACTTAAAAACTCAGTTTCATGTAGACAAGTTTCAGCGATGGAGAATACCTACGCTGCAGGATGTCTTCTGTCACGGTACTTTACTGCATAATTCCGTGAAGCCAAAGCAGCATTCCTGTTTCTTTGAAAATACAACAAATCGACATATTCTGACATTGGATAAGACATGTTATAATAACAGATACTGTAGTAACAAACTCGCAACAATACACCTTATTTGCGTCAAGGAAGTGACTGTTTGCATGCAGTGCACGATTTTATATCCAACACCATCATGCAGATTCTGACAGCTATTTCTGTCACATGATTTCGTAGTGTCATCTTTAAAACTAGATTTACATTTAATGAAAGAATTAAAGAGAATGGGATTACACTAGTCACGTGGTGACTTTAAATGTTATTTAATCACAAATGTTTTATCGGGGAAAGAATAATAATTCTTTAATGTCATTTTTACCTGTAGGAAATTATTGAACACGGAAAGTTAAAAGTAAAACATATACATTACTTTTATATAGTGTACTAAATAAAGTCAAAGTGGTCTTATGTTTAATTTCAATTTCCGAGTTATTAATAGCCGGTGTTAAACACTCGCTATTAACTAATTTATGTTTTTATTATGTTGCTTTACTAAAACGTAGATGTATTTTGGTTATATTTCAGTCATGAGTTTAAAAAGGTTATTCTGCCAATAAAAACGTGCAAGGGAACATCTGGCTCTAAAGCGTGATGTAACGGTTTAAACGTTGTGTATATCTTTTTTGTTTAGGTAAAGTATTTGACTAAATAAAAATAAAAACAAAATTATATTGTTAGTTGTTGGTATTGAGAAAATACATTACATGTCCAGAGTTTCCTGTATAATGAGTTGAGTTATCCTCTATAAATCTCATGAAAGGCTGGCCGACTACACCCTTGTTAATTTCATCTCAAGCAACTCATATGGAACAGAGATTCATTTCTATGTCCATGAGTATAGTGGGTTGCTAAATTAACGAAATATGGATCTAGCTTAACTCCAAAGTGGTATACGAATTTATAATGCCTCCTCCTTGATATNCAATGGACATAAATAAATAAACTTTATGTGTTATCTAAATTTATTTTATACCTTGATTCCACGAAAATCACCAAACAAAAACTAAGTACAACGGTATAGTGGATGACAGATAATGCCACACATGTATTAATGTCTTGCTCTCAAAATTTCCGAGTTGCTTCGTTCATCTTTAAAACTTCCAGGAACGTTAGTGTATTTGTTCGGTTGGGCGCATGAGAACATCATGAATCTGAAAATAAAACAAAATTAAAGGTAGTTAGCAGCCACAAAACTGTTGAATTGGTAAGTATCTAAAACTAAATGTATGTTTGTAGCAATAATGTCCTGCGTTAAACACTGTAAGGTAATCATTTGTATGTTATTTATATCTAGGAACAGCGGTTATCACTACGTCGCAATTTCGGATGAAGGAGCAATGCATTCATTATTTTGTGAATTCTGACTGTCTAGAGGTTGGCATCAAGGATTTAAAACAAAAGTTACAACCAGTATACTGTCGTAAATGCTTGATAACTCTTTGTTTTACACTTGGAGCATCTGGTCTACTTTCATATGTTTTTGGTACCCTGAAGGAGTTATCAACAGTTTGTTACAGGACTACTTATGAAGAGCCTTAACTTCTGGGTCCATTTAGTTCCTTTAGTGCCCTTTGGAGTTATGGATCTCGTACAGAATGACGTTAGGGCCACTTTANTTGTGATCATCACTTACTGGAGCTTCGAGGTGAATCGAAAGACACAATTGCACATTTGATACACACGTTTTAGTAAATACATGCTCGTATACATTCTTTGCTTGAAATACAACGTGTACGAAACATAATGTGTAATTTNGAGTAATAANATTTGTTGATGAGTTACATGCCGGTTACAATTTCTTTTTAATTACGATTTGCTAGATGTATAAGCTAAAGAATGCGTAATATATGGTGCTGTAACATACCATTATGATGATTGCAGGGTCACATGTTGCACAAGCTAGCTCATTTCTTATAGAAAATCAATGAAAGAAGGCAGGTAAGAATTCCTTTGTTGGTTAATATATGACCCCTTTCTACCTTTTCNTTCTCCATGGCTACTTAAGAATTAAACGCTTTTGAGTAGGACATACATATACTGAAATAAGTAAAAATGCTGCTGTTGCTCTTAGTTAGAACAGGATCAATTCTTATTGTCTTATTACAACAGAAAAGTCGTTGTTGGTTGAAGAATAAATAAAACACTATACATAGAACTAATATAATACACTCGGTCAAGCACATATGTTAATCCTATTAATTTTTATTTGTACTGCCACAGACTGGGACCTCGAGACCGACGAGTCCGGTGGTGGAATCCGCATCTCGGCGCCCTCAGGAGGGAGAAGCTTCGGCTTCTCAGAGGTCGGAAAAGAGTTCAGGATAAGGGCCCTACATACAGGAACAGGCACGAGTTGCGGGAGTCCATTACCGGGCATCAAGTAACCGGTATGTGTCGGCTATCAGGATTGCTAAGAGAGAAAGCTGGAAAGACCTTGTAAACTCGAAGTCGAAGAATCCGTGGGGCNAAGTTCACCAAATAGTCATGGATAAGGCAAATTCTGAGACCATGTTGACGAGCCTAAGGCGAGGTGGAGCCTACATTCGCAGTGCGGATGAAACCGTTGAAGCTATGTTGCATGGCCTGCTTCTTGATGTCATCGAGGTCGAGGATGACAGCCCTGAGCAAAGGGCGGTGAGAAATGGATTCGCGGAGCTAGGTGCAGCTCCGCCTGACCCTCCCTTTGAGCGGAGCGAGTTGGAGGTGGCAATTAAACGGATTAGGAATAAGCGTGCTCCAGGGTTAGGTGGGATTAAAGCTGAGGTTCTGAAGCGAGCTTCCAATCGTATCAATGGATACTTGTTGGATATAATGAACCGAATGCTCGAAGAGGGCTGGTACCCGAATCAATGGAAAGCTGGTGACCTGAAGGTCTTCGTATAGACCGATTACGCTCTTACCAGTGTAGCGTCTCTACCATTTAATTTGTGTGTAAATTTATAAACAAGATTCACCGTAAGGGGTTGATTTAGCCATTTTTCGTATGAAATTATTTTAATGGTTTAGCTCCGAGGAATCATCAGTAAATAGCTGTACTTGCTCTAGCGGGTTCGTTGTTTGGAAAGTAGGTCACATCTTCTTTATGGGGCTGTTGGGATACAGGAAGAAGATGTTTGGTCCAAGACCCTTTAGGAAGAGAGGGGAAATTCACTATTGTGACTATGAGGATTGTTTGCTCTTCTTCTACGTTAGAAGAGGAAGTTGTAATCTCGTCACTGCGTCTATTGTCAAGTGGCGGTAAGGCAGAAGTATTTTCTTTCACAATATTTCACTCCTTGTATTGCCACGCATATATGGGGGTCAATTCGGATGCCTGAGTGTGCGAAGTATGAGTTTCCGGGGATATAGAACAAGAGAAAGATGAAGGGAGGTATGCTATTTGGTGTTCACTCGCTAAGTTCAGATACAAAATGGCGGAATAAGCCCCATATAAGCTGGGGATATGTTAATTAAGGGTCAATAGAGAGAGATTGATTGATTGATTTGATAGTGTTTATAGGCGTATCAACATCGAGGTTATTAACGCCTTAGTCCTTGGAAGTCGTCACTTTGTTACGATTTCTGTTACTTATTTAATTAATAACAGCTTAAAATCAATGGATGGGCCCCACTTGCTCTGGTGTAGTGCTGACTGTAGGCAATTGTGTGTGATGTATATTCTTCGTCATCCCCAGTACATTTGTGCCTAGTGCGTTCCTTTAAATGAAGCGTGTCATGCCACAGGACGATAAGAACTTCAGGATACGAGATATCATGTCACTGTCATCTCCCAGTGCCTTCTTGAGTTCCGCGGGTATCTGGTATATTCTCCTCTGAACCTCATATTCTCTGCAGTCGACCAGTATGTGTTTCACTGTTAATGCCACTCGGCAAGTCTGACATACTGGGTTNCTTTCTTTTCGAAGCAGGTAGGAGTGGGTGATGCTAGTATGTCCAACTCGTAATCGTGTTATTATTACCTCTTCCCGACGGCTGGGGCGAGATGAGGTCTGCCACATAGTGGGAGTTTCTTTGATGGTACGTAGCTTATTGTTTATTACCTCTGTCCATTCCGATTTCCAAGAGTCAAGGAG
>KZ869420.1:30892-41259 GCA_003456935.1 Machilis hrabei | reverse complement strand
TTAAGCTACTGGTTGCTTTTTTAATTTCTTCAGATCTTATATTTTTGTTAACAATCAGTTCATTCGACCGTGGACCGTTTTATTTGGCCCTGTTTGGTAAGCATTGAGCGTAAAATTGTCAATAGAACGGAAGAATAGCTATGGTCAAATTATCCAACTATAAGTAGGTCATTATCACGTCCAAAAACGCATGCAAACAGAGAAGCTGAATGTGTCTCACAGCACGCACCTTCAAAAATGCGTCGTAGCATCTCTGCCGCATTTGCGAGATGACCACGCAGGAAAATACTGCGTCGGGTGGGTCGCGGTATTGCGCCGACGCCACCGACGAAGTAGCGATTGGAAGTGGGGAAGGGCAACGGTATTGGCATCGTTCTGCGTGAATTGTAAGGAAGTTGGCGAACGTGAAAGTCATGGTGCTTCATCGAAATAGACCAACGGCTAGAACGCAGAAGCCTCTGCCACCAGCCGTGGTGAGTCATTAAAGTAATAAATAATAGGGTTTGAGGGTTTGCCATGTGTGTTTTACATTTTTCGTGTCAGTATTAATTACAGGGATTAAAACCGGTAACATTAAGGGGGAAAGATTGGAGCACATCACTGTCTAGTGTTAAGCGGAGTGTTTAATGTTTTGAAAATTTTTGGTTGTCCCTAAGTTGCCTACTTAATAAGACTAGTTTTTCGTAAGTATTGTACAAACCTGTCAAGTGACGTATTTGGGATTGTGGTGTTACTTCCATTTATTTGTGTGTTTACCAGTATTCAGCAGAAATTATTTCTTGACGTCACGCACGTAACGAGTAATATTGTTCGAGTTCTGTCTATATATTACTATGGATGAAAGTCGAACCAGTACGTTTGTAGTGTGCTAGAAAGCACTATTGGAAGCTTTATGTTTCAGTATTTTCCATAATTTTAACTGGCATTGAAGATCGCCTAAATTTACACATTCTAGAATTTCAGCTTATTTTTTAGAGATTAATTTTATAAACATACCATAAAATTTAAACTCGGCAGTTGGGTACTATTTACAAGCACTTTATCGCCCTTGTATCACGAATCGAAGTTGTCGTGACTATTTAGTGCAAAAGGATTAACATTGGTCATAATTGAACTTATTCGATTTCCTACGTCAGAATATGGTTGAATTTGTTATGGTGTTGATTTTTGAATGTATCGTCCCCATATATTTAACCACTTTCCTGCGAAGGGTTTCCTGTAAGGTGATTTTTATTGNTTCGTAGTTAGATTGGCAAAATGCCTAGCTTAAGGTCATTAGGACCAGGTTTTGCTCGCAGCAGCGTGAGTGTAAACGCCGTGCTTGAAATTCCAGAGTAAAAAATAGAAGAACCTTCGTAATTACTTAATTAGACCGTGCCCCCAAAAAGTTGAGTTTGCAAGAGATTACCTGAGCATTTGTTGACAAAGNCGATGAGGCGAGGAGAGGAAAAGTTGCAACCGATAATGTACGTATGAAGTACGTGCGGTTTCGAGGATTTCACTTGCTCGTGTGAAGAAACCTTTATCTGGCATTTCACCGCATCTTAAGCCTGAGCACTTTCACACTTCGTCATCCGTGTTGTGCATTCTTCTAATATTTTTGTGAACTGGTAGCCTTGTCTTTTAGCCAATATTTCTTTGGATTAACCACAGTGAAAGTGTAACCACAAACATTTATTTGTTGACTAAAGAAGTATTTATTTCTACTTAGTTGAGACCCTGTCCACAACTGAGTTATACTTCGAAGGATTGCTTGTTATAAGGTTACCCCTTTTAAAATCATGTGGCCAGAGAAGGTACAGTAAAAGCTAAGAAAATGTTGAATCTTAATGTGCGCCAAGCTTATCGGGTCTTGACACAACAATATACAGAGTAACGTTATCAAGCGCCTTAGTTGTGTAGCTGAAATTCCACCTTGAAATTGCGTTGATAATTCCAGTCGCCACTNGGACTTAAACACGGCACTCTTTGAATACAAATTATATTTAAGCACCAGCTGGATCAGGGTAACATATATTCAGATCCCGGTGGAGTGACTAAGGTTAGACATGTTTCTTTGTCACTAACATTCAGTTCAGTTGTCAGTTGGTAAACTTAACGTAAGTAATCTACGATTGATTAGAAACGCAAAATTGTGTGCCATTTTTCTCATTGTTACAAAAGGTGTTACAGCTGTGACCTTCACTTGAATCTGTTTTCCTTGTGATGTTTTCACAGACTTTTTACATTTTATAGTAGAGTTCTGGTCCCGCTGTGCTTTGCTTTGCTTTCTTTTGTTGAACCATCTGGAATGGGGCCGCGCCAGTAAGCTCTCTGGGCCGCAATGCCGACACTCCCCAGCAGAACTGATCGATGCGTCAGCACAAGGTCAAGGCTTTAAAAGGCTTAGCGACAGACTACGAAATGGATGGGCGTAAACTTGACGTGACTGAGAATACTTGAAATCGAAATACAAACATTCATCATCGTAGGTGAAGTATACATGAAAAACATAACGTAATTGTGAAGAATCAGTTTTTTCCAAGCTTGACGTAATTTAAATTGACAAGAGTACAGTACCAGCATCGATTCTGTCATATCCAAACGAAGCGTAGCGTGAAATTTCGTTTCGCTTAAAACTCAAATTTTCGTTCACTTACCAAGCTACGAAAAATTAAATTCGCTATTACGTCTTTCAGGCTTCGCCTGAAAGACGTAGCGAATTTAATTTTTCGTAGCTTGGTAAGTGAACGAAAATTTGNGTTTTAAGCGAAACGAAATTTCGCGCTACGCTTCGTTTGGATATGGCAGAATCGATGCTGGTACTGTAAATAAATGCTATTTTTAGAAAATGGTGGACTCCGTATTCTAAACACAGTATGTTTGTTTTCTTATTCTCTTCTGCAATGGCCAACAGTGTGTAAACATTCTTAAATAAGGATAAAATACCTTACGTGAAGGGTGTTACTTTATAGGACCTATTATGTATCCCGAAAAACTTTTGACATGTTCGCTTTTGCAAATAACATTATTATGTACTCCCTCTACACTCAAACAGTGTATGAGACGCGATGTACAAAGTGAGCCCTCGATTTGCATCATTAATTTTAATCGTATTTGAATAAGCTGGTCGTATTAAAAGAGTCAGAACCGTGAGAGCTATTATTCATTTGGAAATAAAGCACATTTAAATTTAACTTTTGAGATTAACTTTTTCAAAGTATATAGCACTATCAAAATTGTGGCACGATATGTAAATACGTAGGTTTCGTTATAACATTTGGGAGGTTGTTTTGTAAAGCAGAAGTTTGATGTCGAGCATATTTGTTTATACTCCCACGTATTTGATTTGGTTTGTAGAGTGAACCTTCCTCTTGAACAACTTCGGTTATTTTATTCAAGTTGTTTCTGCCATACTGTCTTCTCTCTCATCCTACCTCGTNCAGTTTATCTACTTCTTTCTAATTTNTCCAAGNCTTGTTTTTCGANATCCCTCGGGTCGCATGTTCTCCATCTTCATACCTTTCTATCTCGTTCTTTCTCCTTGGTGGAGTGCTCGCCATCTAATCTGGAGATCCCGGTTACAAACCCCGGACCGTCACGTTGCCTTGAGTTTAAAGAGTTATCATTCGAGTCTGCCTGTGACATTAAGGTGTGATTGAAAAGTGTTAAAGAACCCATCACTGCCTAAGTGTCCAATGAGGAACAAAATTAACTTATCCTGGAGGAACTGGGGACCATAAACGCGTAGCAAGAAAGTAATCTTTGTTTAAGTAGGGCCTACTTGTCTCCTTTGCCGCTCCTTTCGATCTTTCTGATCACGTCCATTTTCATTTTCTCTTCTTGCCGCCTTCCTACCTAGTCTTCTCCTATTTTTCGTATATGTTTCTTTACACTAACACCACGCTTTTCTTTTTATTTCCTTGATCTGTCCATTACTTTGAAGAGAGTGATTCACCACCTGCTCCGACCAGCTGTATTGGCCACAGTTCTCGGGTGTCCCGTCTAGTTTTTATTTCAACACGAGGGGTTCATTCCATATCCAGCTTCTGTATTATTGTTTGTCTTCCATTCTTGTTTGTTATTCATTTCCGTCTTGGAGAAGGAATGTAAAAAACAAGGATGAGGACAAACCTTGAGAAAACCATTCCAGCGCAACGTGGTTTTGCAAACACTTCTCTGGGCGTGACCCTCTTTGCTTTCGGAATTGTGTGGCCGTGCACATTTTCGCAGTGTTGACTATGTAACTACATTAGTTTTTACAAGTGACCAGGACTTTCATGAGCGTTGAAAAAAAAATTGTGTTTAATCATGCATTTGTAACAGACAGCTGCTGACTTCGGGTATGTGTTGTTTTATTTGTTGTGAGAGTGGCTCTTGATTGCGGTAGGTACTGTCTTGTGTGACAGAAATCAGTGAAGCAATTCGATGCAACTGAACGACCGGACCGACGGACGGACGGACGTAACCAAGTTAACGGGACCTGTCTTCTCTTGAATGCCGTCGCGGTGTTGTGTTGGCCAGTTGAATTGAATTCGTTTGAGGCGAGTAAACGAAGTGGTGGCGCAGCTTCGTTCCTTTGCAGTGGGTTTGGATTAATTTGGTGTTGTGTTTTAATTTCTGTGTAGTGTGTTTGAGTGAGCGAGAAATGGCGTGTTATTGTGTGTATGGGGTGAGCATTGGTCTTCGACGTGCTTATTCATAATGCCCTCAGGAGCTCGTCCGGCCTCTCTTGGCCACTGGAGGCCACAACAGTTGGCCGCGCCGAGACTTCGATGGAGGACCTGGGCCGTGCCTAGGAGACCGGGCAATTCTTCGGTAAATATTATTTTAAAATGACTGACATTGTCCTGTCATAATTGTTTGTTGAGCTATCAGAGCTTTTAATTTTACGATGTAATCAATGTACAGCTTTATGCAACTTGGTGTTGAATATTTAAGTCAGCGCTACTCAGCGAAACTAAGTACATTGCCATCGAGTTTTCTAATGAAAATCGTGATTTAATCGGTTCTGTTAAAGTAACATAAAATGCCTTCACAAGACACAACCACGATAGAACATTGTGTTCCGTTTGCATTGAAATATCACAGACGGGATCCAGTGTACTACCACAACAGTCTTGAGTTTAGTGATGTAATTATAACAGTTATGTGTTAGAAACCATATTCTATTGTTCTTGTGAGGGCGATTTCACGTTATTTAAACAGGATTAATAAAATACAACGTAATTTTTGAACTGAGTTTGGTTGACTCTTAAGGGAAGCACCCTGTAGCTGACTTGGAAATTGAGCTCTTTATTTTAACAAAAGTAGCAACGGTGATTTGTTAGGGGATCATGTCAACGTTACTACATTATGGACTCGATGTTACTGTTCGTGACTGGTAAGCTCGCAAAATGTTAAGATGTGGCCCCATGGTGCCTGTTCCTTTTGTGTAATTTTAACTTTAATATAGTGAATTTATAAAGGTAGCAATATTTAAGGAATGCGGCAACAGTTCAGTGTGAATCAGTGTTAGTGAAAATATGCTTCCTTGATAAGAAAACGTCAAATAATTCCGAACTAGCAGCCATTAGGGTTATTAGAGACGTCCAGCCATGAATTAGCGTATTTATGGTTGTGATAGAGATGATCAGTGATAGAAAATTCACACGCAACACATCCAGACCTAGATGGGAATCGATTACACATTTTTGCCCAAGAGTCCGTACGGTGACCACTAGACCAAGCAGGCAGAACTATTTATTTATAAGACTATTCTGTGGCAATACTAATCCGATTGGAAATGTCGTAGAGGCACTTTCTTATACTTGTAACAGGGACTTCGCAGATCTGATTAAATTTCATTTGATAAGGAGTACAATACAGGAATAATCAATTATAATTTTAAATTATTCTTTCGTAATGGTTACATTTACCTCTTACTATAGTGTGCTTGCTCGTGTGCGTTGATGGGTCATGTATCGCTTTATGTATGCATTTCCGTTGTACATTACTCCAGACAACTCAATCATGACATTTCAAGGTTCCCAGATTGTGGACAGCCACTTTCTGGGTTAGCGACTCTGGACTGGAATGTTTCCGAAATTCGTAGTGGACGGTTAGTACATTAGAAACAATTTCTTGCGTCGTAGATATAAGGTTNTCTATATGTGGTTAGTTGAAAGATAAATTAAAATGATGACGCAAAGCAAGTGACGTTTGGTGGGAGATGAAATATAGCTGTACAGCTTTGGATNACATTGAAACCATAATCCATAACAACCAATAGTATAACAAAATACCATTGTGTGTGAGAGAAAGCGGGGGTGTTACGTGCTAAAAAATCCGGTNATGTTATTTGTACCCTCAGAAAGAAGCAANAATGTTCCAACATGAAGGTGAAATACGTATATTGAAATTTAACAGTGGTACAAGTGTGGATAATTACTCGTGTGCGGGACATTCACAGTTTGAAAGTTGCACTTTCAAGTACGCGGGGTATTCAAATTTCCCTTGTTTTCAGTTAGCCTGTGACTTATAAAAAAAACATTGCCGTGTTTTCAGTTACGACTTATAAAACCATGTCCTGGACTTGTCCAACTGACTGAAAAGTGCCACTGAAGGATACGAAACCACATATTAAAGACATTTTTATAGATATAACTGCACCGTTTACCAGACACTAAATGTTGTCAAAAAGTAGTTAACGTAAGAATATGTAAATTTGACATATAAGATAACGATATCAGTGAATTGGAAGACGANCGGGAAATGTGTGAAGTAGGGTAGTTGAGCAAGAGAAAAGTAGGATATATCTCGGAAGAAGGACATGAACAGTGACAGCTTTTTACCGTAATAATTTTGGCTTTTTTAAAATANTTTTTTTTCCTGTTATAGTTTTATGTTGTACATATGTTTGAATGCTTGTCTGAAGTATTCTAAGTCTTGTCACGGGCGAGGACACTGAGGTCACGGACCAGCAAACTGCTGACCTCCTCGAACTGCATTCTATGACGGGGAAAGAAGAGTGGAATCCACTTAATATGCTTTCTAAACGTTAATGTTGAGTAATCGAATGGGTCAAAATAGAGCAGAATTAAATGTTGGAAATATACGGTAATTTACTGAAGTTGTCTATATGTAGAGACCCTAGTATTTCTCGTTTGTGTTATCTAGGCTGTAACCTAAAAAGCATACAACATTGGTTTGTTCACACCGTCACCTTCGAGGTAGATCTAAGAACAATAATGTTTTACATATTTATATTCCGAGCTCTTTAAGTTACTACCTCGGATAGCTGACTGTGTGAATAAATCGATTTTGCAAGCTTTTTGGATCGCTCCAAAGGTAGCGAAATGCTGGTGTCGCTGTGTGATATCAATATACATTTAGTATTTCCGAGCTAAATTATCGTAAAAAGTAGCTAAACTCTCATGTCACAACAGTATAAACTGCTAAGGCCCCCATTATTCACATAGCTAAAGAGCACAGGTGTACTTGAAGAATTGCCTTCCCACTGTACGTGAGAAAAGTTAAGTGTCTGTTGTCTACTTCTCACACCTTATTGACAGCGGAATTGTTGTAGTTTGTCAAGTGACGGGAAATGGCCAGCTTGTAATGGAGTATTACTTCCATTTTACCGATCGATCATACAAACGCCAAGTGAAATCAAATGGTATTGAACGGCCTAATCCCTTCGTTTTCATTGGTAATATATTAATACAGTTCTCCTGAAAATTAAGCATNCACAGTGTTGAACGGTTGTACCAACTCAAACTTGTTGGAGAGAAAAAAATATATACCCAGTTGTCTGCCGTTTCCCGAAGAATAACCAGAAACTCGACCATATCGATATTTTTTTATCGGCTGGTGTTGAATATACTATCGAAGTTCAGCTTTTAGGAAATTTTTGTATCTTGAACGTTGATTGGCATTTGGCATGGCTTCGTTGTTTCTATAAATTCAAAAATAGTGTGTTACACCCTTCAGATTTAGACCGTGTTACAACAGATTTTGATTTGCATCGTGATATTAACAACGCCGCCTTTAAATTTAGTTCCATGTCGCTATAAAAAACAGTTAATTGGCATCTTTGAATAAATGGGCAGTACGAGAAAGAATTGAACAAAGCATTTCATATTTCATAAAATGTAACCAAATAACATAACTGGTCCTCTAATTTCAAATTTCTGTTTGCTGTTTTTCTCAAAATAACAGTGAAGCTGTTAACTGTATTTTCTTGCTGCGTAATCTAGGCCCTACACTGTTTGTCACTTTTCCTCTTTACTTTTTACAGTAACATTCTGCCTAACGAAAAGAAACCCAGTCTCTCTCAAAGAAACGTCTAATGTAGACATGTAGTTTTACTTTGCTAATTCATAACCCGAATTACACCTGTCTGTGTAACATACTCGCACCTAGAGCCTAGTCTTAGCAGAGAGAGGAAACAGCTAACAATTTCTGCTGTCGGTGTTAGAAAAGCGTTATATAGAACTTTCAGTGTAGAAGACAAGGTATGCTATTTGATTAGTTTGCATGAAACACGAAATGTTTGTTACAGTACGCCGTCGTGTTGCCGATGGAGTATACACTGAAGAGCCAAAACATTATGACCACCTACCTAATACCGTGTTGTTCCACATTTGGCACGCAAAACAGCTGCAACCCGCCTTGGCATGGATTGTACAAGTCCTTGGTAGGTGGCCGGAGACATTGTACCAGATGTGCAAGCAGCGGTCACGCAATTCCCGGATATTACGGGGAGGTGGTTTGTAAGCTCTGAGCTGCCGATCGAGAACATCCCAAATATGCTCAATTGGATTAAGGTTCGGTGAGTTAGGCTGCCAGGACATCAACTGGAATTCATCATCATGCTCATCGAACCACTGTAGCACAATTCTGGCCTTGTGACACGGAGCGTTGTCCTGGTGGAATACTCTATTCCCGGTGGGGAAGACAGTCTCCATGAAAGGGTCCGCAATGATGTTGAGATAGTCCACAGCTTTCATGGTGTGTTCTGCCTCAACCATTGGTCCCAGAGGCACCCATAAAAACGTCCCAAAACATAATACCACCACCACCGGCTTGTTTATGACCCGCGGTACATGTGTCGAGCAACTGTTCGCCTGGAAGACGGCGTACGCTGACACGGCCATCGACGTGATGAACCAGAAATCGTAATTCATCCGACCAGGCAACTCTTCGCCATTGTTCCATGGTCCAATCACGATGTTCCTGGGTCCACTGTAGTCGTAAATGGCGATGATGCTTGGTTAACAGAGACACATGAGAGGGGCGTCTGTTGCGGAGTCCCATAATCCAACACAGTCCGCTGAACTGTGTGCTCCGACACACTTGTACTTCATTTTATTGAGCTATCAGTTGAGCCACTGGCTGCCACCGATTTTGCTTCGCCAAGCGGGACAGTCTCCGACGTCCAGTTTCGGTGATGACGCGTGGACGTTCAACGCCTTGGCGTGTACTACTGGTTTCACCGTCATTCATTCACTTTGCATAGGTACTAACAACGACAGCTCGCGAACATCCGATGAGCCGTGCAGTTTCGGAGATACTCGTTCTGAGTCGTCGGACCATCAGTATCCCTGGCACCCGTTAAATACCATTCCCACCTGATCACGCGCCCTCCGCGTCATCCAGGCAAGCTAATTTGCAAAGGGAGGGAGTGGTCATAATGCTTTGGCTCTTCAGTGTATGCATTAATGTTGATGCCCTTTAACTGGTTTTTATAACCACAGGTAATTATATCAACAGTGAATTAAATCTAAAGGCTGCGTTTGTGGGTAAATAAAAAAAAGTAAGCAACAAGAATCCCAATTCACAATGTAAGACCGTGTGGAAACAGTGCTCTCGGGTTTAGAACCTCTGAGATTTATTTTACAGCATCAAAGATGATTAAGTTGTTGCGAGTACGACTGTGTCCATATTTCATTATTATTAGCATTATTTGTATATAATAATATCAAATGATATTTGAGCGAGTAAATGTTCTATACCTTTTTTTTAATATTAAATGCAGGTGTGTCACATCACCGTCAGTGGTTAGGTTCTAAATCAGCGCATAAAGATTAAAATCACTTAGAGGTACCTAGTTTTGTGTATACAGAAGTGTAATTTAACAGTATTTTAATTATGTAAGTTATATGTTGATACAGTTTAAAGGTTTTTTTAAGTGATATATTTTGTATGGTAACTAGTATATTTGTTTACATGATAAGAAATGCAAATATTAGCTGTTGTGGTACTGTTATAGAATTCACGTCGCCGTATGACATTTTAATGCACCTTTGCGGTCAGTCCTTCTGTAACTTGTTTCTCAACTTTTTCCTTTCTGTCCTCACACTATCAACATGAAGAGTAGAAAAAAGAGTTCGGAAATCCTTATTTGA
>KZ869419.1:40156-50466 GCA_003456935.1 Machilis hrabei | reverse complement strand
GCATTTGGAACTTGTTGGTTGTATGTGTTGTAGGACATGAATAGCTATAGGTGCATTATAGCTTTTGGTTACTGTTGTATTCAAATTAAATACAAAATAATTGTAAATACTTCTAAACAGCTTTCATCATTTTCACAGTCAAATAAAGATGTAAAAACCGAACAGCTCAGCGCCAGCCTCGAACTCTGGTCTTTGTGCACCACAGTCCAGCGTTATATCCACTAGACTAAACCACCACTTCAAAGAATGAAGTTATAAAATGGAATATTATTAACAATAAAGTATTTTCAAACGTCAATTGCGCGTAAACCACTGTGCATTCTGGGAAACAGATGTGATTATTAAATTCAGCGTGCAAAACTCTATCCATAACAGTTTAGTTTAATACAATTGGTGATTCACACCTGGGAGATGTCTGCTACGGATGATGTCCAGCAGTAAGACGCGGAGACGCGACAAAATCCGCGAATGTGCTCTGATTAGACAGCAGAAGGGTGCGATATGGAGCAGCCAAAATTTTGAGCTGTGACTTTTGACAGATCACAGGTAGTGATTTTGACACAGCTCCATGATTTTCGACCCATCACTACAAAATTAACCTCTCAGGCGCTGATGAGCTTCATTTAGACATTTTAAAATTAATGACTGTGTACAATCATAAATAATAAAATTGGTTAAAATAACTTTTTTAATAGGGCTATACCATTACGTTTCAAGGAAAATAATTCCTCTTCTTCAGATGCACTTTACAATTAAAATTGTAAAGTGCATCTGAAGAAGAGGAATTATTTTCCTCGAAACGTAGGTAAAGGTGTCACCAATTTTATTATTTATGATCACACACCGTCATTAATTTAATTGTCATATAATGATCAAGAACTTAAACATGAATTAATTTAGGCATGATAACACAGCAGCCACTTTTAAGTTTCAGCTGAGAGGTTGAACATNATATGTTTGGCGGGCNCCACTTAGAACAGTTTAAGTTCAGAAAGCAATATTGAACTTTAAATGGGATTAGCAATTAATTATTACAGAAAACGAAACAAAGCCACGTGGATGGGCCATTTTTTTAATATAGAACTGGTGTGATTAATCACGTTCTATATTAATTTTTTTTTAAATGAATGTCATTATCCTCCTCAGACCTGCGGTATCATATATGATACCCTTAAGTTTTTTTTTTACGTAGTGGGATTGAAAATTTCATACACACCCAAAAGGTATCACCTACAGTACCAGCATCGATTCTGTCATATCCAAACGAAGCGTAGCGCGAAATTTCGTTTCGCTTAAAACGCAAATTTTCGTTCACTTACCAAGCTACGAAAAATTAAATTCGCTATTACGTCTTTCAGGCTTCGCCTGAAAGACGTAGCGAATTTAATTTTTCGTAGCTTGGTAAGTGAACGAAAATTTGCGTTTTAAGCGAAACGAAATTTCGCGCTACGCTTCGTTTGGATATGACAGAATCGATGCTGGTACTGTACTATACTTCACACCGTGCGAGACCAAATTTTCTAAAAGTTCGAAATTTTTTTATCAAATACGAACCCAAATACAACTTTTTCCACAAGAATTATCATTATTTTATCGTAAATACCCTCTCGGGTCTGAAGAGGTTAAGTGTTCTGAAAGGATAACAAACCCAATATGGGCTACGCTATCCAATTTCTAAACACATATAGAAATCTGTTCGGCTGATCAATCACAAATTAGCTACAAAAGGATCAAGCAGAAATACACATGCAAAGGGCCAAATTCACTATTTTCTACACACATATTAAACTGCTGTTCTCACAATTCAGATTATTCTATGCAATGGAAACGCTGATATTAACTTCTAAATCTTTGAATTTGTTTCAAAAATACATATTTTGTTTGTGNACATTAATCTGGACATAGGAAATAAAGCTTGTCGCACAACTTGGCCCACTACCAATAGAAAGCCTTTTTTAGTTTCACTTCTTCAGCAAGTACACACATTTTCTAGTTTATTATGCCCTGAATTATAGCCTAATCCTCGCACAGTAAAAAGAGAATCTTAATTAAAGTCCAAATTGTTACCAAATCTTATTTTCAGCTGCAACAATATTCAGGCAGGAAGTTTTGAATTTCTAGGTGCTCATTTGAACTGGAATTCAGCTTAGAGGTAAGGTAACATGCAGACAGTTGTCACCATGCACTGAAGGCAGAGTTGTTGATTCAGCAAGGCCTGCCCAGCTAAAGGTTTGATTGAATTTAAGCAAAGTCAGTCTGAAACTAAACACGGAATAGTTGGAAATCAAAGGGGCCAACTTTCAGCCACTTCTTGGTATAGGCTTACTAATAGGGCTAGTAATTAATGGTGTAGATAAAGCAGAACAGTTAAGACACACATTTCATATTTGTTTTATTCAACATTAATGGCACTGTTCCATAATACCATAAAACAAATCTGATACTACGGCATGTGGATAAGTCTTCTGGGGTATTTTCTCAAATGCTTATTTATCAGTACAAGCAATGGCTACTTAAGGTACCTTAATAGGCCTACATGTCAAATGCAGAAAATATGGCAAAGAAATNTCTTTGTTGTTGTATTCTGCTCATAGTAATAACCATGTTGCTAGGCCAATACTCAGTACTTGCACTAGAGTGTCTTAAAAGCGGCGACAATTTGTCAAAACTTCATGCTGGCACACGTTGTCAGGTAATAATACTTCATTTAAGCTTGGAAACCCATAATTTAAAACAGCATCACATAGATTTAGCAAGAGCCACAGTGTACTTCCACATCCAGTAGGTATCAACATATTTAATGTTTGACTGTTTTGTAAGGTACAATTTTAACTACCGTATGGTATACATATCGTGAAAACATTAACTATCTTAATTTCAGCCCATTCTTATTTTCACAAGGGTTTTAAAGTAAACTTCTCTTTTTACAGTGCATACCTCCATTACAAGACTCCTGTTTTTAACAAATTACTTCTTTTTTGTTTTAACTAAAGCAGAAATTAAATGGAAAATCTGAATTTTCGACTATAGTTATTAAATAAAGCCTACGACAAAAACAGACTAAAGAAATGTACACCCATTTATGTAGGTCTATTTGAACCAAGAGCTCAATTTCATTTTACCAACAGAGCCATTACCAGACTTGAATAAAACTGATCAAAAGGAATTTGTGTGTCTATTGCAGTTATGCACAGCAGTTGTTCTCCACAGACGTGGTAGGCGAGTAATTATACAAAAACAATTTTAAATTCAAGTCTTACTATACTGGTATTTGCTTTTGTGGCAAAGCTTTGGCATAATGAATGATTTCCTGATAGGGTGTATCATGGCAGGGATGAAAAATAACACAGCTGTTTATTTTAACAGGCAATTCCCCATCTTCTAGATTACGTGCTCAGTTTAATCAAAACTAGACAAAGACAGATCTGATCGAGTGAAAGGTTGTATTTATGCATGGGTTAAATAAGAGCTCAGCAGCCTAGAGTGGGCAATATGGCATTCTACAATTTTAATGCAAGAGTTTGTTACCTACTATTTCGAACTCAATCATATACTCATTTACAATTACTTTCCTACAATAAAATACAGAGATAGCTGTATTATCTGAACCTAGGCAGGGGTCCACAAAATTTACATCTGTTAAAACAATTTAAGTTTTAAAAAATATCAAAGCACACAAAAATGCAGATTTCAAATTATAATTAGCTATAAGGTGAATACTGGAAGAGGTAGAATAGACACCATTCAGTCAGAAAATGGGAGTTACCGTACCTTACAATTTTAGTAGGGCCTACTAAGCAGCACAGGCTATGCTTTGAGGATGGCAATGTTTTCAATGTTACTTACCGGCGGTATGGAAATTCGTAAGCTAAGAACCCATCTATCACTACCACCAATAGTCTTAGTTAGGGTTATCTGCAGTAAATAAATAATAATACCATTAGCCATAGATGTTACCATTATACCAAATTGTAACATCATAAGCACTGAATCATTTAAGGGAAATGTATATAGAGCCTACTATCAGTGGCATGCCCAAGGGAGGNGANATAACACCCCCGTAAGTACATCAAAAAAGTAAATCAATTTTGTTCAAAGTTGAAAATGGTATATTCAACATTTTCTTTCAGCTTATACAAATATTTGCATTACTAGGGTAAAAATACCATGAATTCACCTCTTCAATGTAGTTTATTAAACCTCCTCGGCTACTCCCTTAAGTTTCAGGTGTTTCTCCTTCTGAATCAGCCACCAGTTGAGATATAGAAGCGGGAGTGATTTCATTTTAAAGCTCTATTAGTGAGCTTTAATATGATATGAAACAAAATAGTTTTCTTAAACATTTTTTAAAAATCCAATTCAAAATATCAAAATCGGTTTTCTCAAAAACAGAAGTTTTTACAATTTTGAAGAAATTCTCAATATTAGGTCATACTTAACTGTAATTATGTACCTACAAAATATTGTTGGGATCATAAGATACAAGAAAGAACACAGATCAAGGTTAAAAAAAAAACAGACCAATCTTCTTCCTATATTGGCCNGAGATATTTTAATAGGATACCACAACATATAGCCTACGGTACCATGTTTGGAGTGAAATGTATTTAAGAAGAAAGTAGGCCCTATATGCTTGGTTTGTAGAACACCCATATTACTCATACCATGAGTTTCTCGAAGATGAGATAAAAATTTTGTAATAATTTTGATTTACTATTGTAATTTGAAGGGTATCATAAATGTTTATAATGATATACTAATGTTTATGTTTTTTTAAGTGTAAATTGTACTTGTGTGACGATGTGTAGGCCCTATACAACAAATTGTTGTCAAAAACTGAATAAAGATACGGATACTGATGATAAATTATGTTACCCAGATTTATAGTTTTGTACTTCAATTTTTTTTTCACTCTGTAGCTTTTTGAATCAGTTATTTCTCAGTCTAGGTAGTGAGGCTATACATCTCAGTTAGTCTATACTGGGGGGCCCATAAAAAGGAAAATATATATTTATATTTAGCAAGAATGTTGGAATATATGTACTAGTATAAAATCAGTACCATATCGTAGCTGTATATACTATATAGTTATATTTTTAACAAAGATTTTAACTCTCATAATTGTATTAGTTCAATCCAGGTTTACGTTAGTAGTCATATTTTTTTACTTTTTTTTTGAGCTAGTGAACTGGTAGAAGAAGGCTTGAACAGCTTGTTTGGTTACTTGAGCAGAAAGGATATACCTATGTAGCCTACAGCCAGGTGGTGTAAAAGGGTTAACTTGACACAGGACAAACTGTAGGTAGATGGNATCCACAGAACATCTGGATTTTTACAGTAAGAGAATGAAGGTGATGGGCCTGCTGGATGAAGGGATGTTGACTTAATTGTTATCTTCCTATTTTTGCTAAGACATAGCCCAGCCACCAATTGTCACTGTAAAGTGCAACTATTTCACTGAAAACCAATCTTCCTGCACATGTTGTTACAGCATGTTCAACTGATGTTTGAGCAAAAGAGAAAGTTTTGGCCAAAATTTTTGTTTCACTTGAAGGTCTGAAANCATGTAGTTTTTGAGTTTGTGCTTTGCTGAAGTGATCTTTCAAAAATTCCTGTGTTGTAATGTAATCTGCTTGTAAAACAAATTTTTAAAAGTAGATTTTTGTAATTTTTTTCTTTTGCCCATTCTTAGAGTTTTCTTGGCATCATTATTTAGTACTTGTATGGTCTTTGGAGACTCGCTCCAGCTGTCAACCTTTTCACCGTCTCTCCAACTCCATCACATGCCAGGCCCGCCCGGAGGGAGAAGCCAGTGGGGGCCGTTGCCCCTACTGGGAATTCATAAAAGTTTGTATTTTATTATATTTTAAACTAAATATTGCATGAAAGTGAACATTATGAAATATTCTTTTCAATTTTGTAAAGGGAATCGTGTTTACTTTACCAGNTAACAGAGCCATTGTAGCTATTGTTACCAAGTATNTGGTCAAACNAGCTCNAACTGAAAAGCANCGGCCCCAAAAGTNATAACAAGAANAAGAAGTAANATGTCNTGACTAGTGAATATTTCATTTTGTCCCAATAATTTGTCTAAAAGGGGGTACAAAATACACCATTTGCCTCCGGCGCGTTTTGGCCCATCCGGGCCATCCCCCTTCTTTAAATGCCCCCACTGACAAATTTATCTGCGGGCGGCCCTGTCACATGCCCCTTTGCCATGAGCTGTAGCAGAAATGTCATTCAGCTGCAACATTGAAATCTTTTTTTATGATGACATAAATTTAAGTTCTTGTTCTTATACTTTGCAGCAGAGCCGTCTGAAAAATAATAGATTCTTTCGGGAAACTTCTCAAATCTGTTGGTCAAAAAGTTTATCTTGAAACAAAAAAACAACAAAAAAAACAGCTCAGTATTATGCTCAAGACACACTGAAAAGACAGCAAAACTGGCATGCTAGTTTTTTCACCTGTTTTAAAAACAGAACTGTAGCTTGGTTACTGTTCAATGACAGGACAAAAGAATCATTTTCTGAACAATCACACACAACAGCAATTTCTGAGTGAGACAAATTTTCTTTGGCAGGATTCATAAATGCACTTTTATATATGGCAAAGTAAAAAAGGATACTTTCTCACAAAATATGTTGACAAATTCAGAGACTGTTTTTGCAATATCTAAACTCTAAAGTGCATCTGTTTACAGAGATCTACTGGCAAAAAGTGACAGTCTCCATCATATTTTCTTCAAAAGAATTTTCTAGTAAACTTTGTTTGGAGTACTTGAATTCCAGGGCAGGATGCACAGTTACTCAAATGGCAGTTGAGTTGAGTTGCATTCTATCTCCACAAGGACATGTTTGTAATTTTTTAGTTCACCGTTAGTGATTAATGGTGCCCAACTTGGTATTTTTAATTAGGTCCTATAAGTTTTACATTCTGATATATGGTACACACACAAACTGCATGTATACCACTCTGAACAGCTAGAACACAATGCTTTGGGCATAGCATAGCTCTACAGATTTTGAAAAACCCACATTTACATTTGGAAACTTTTCTTTCAATAATCTACACACTTTTTTTTAAATTAATAAGCATTATACAAATAGATACATGATTTTTTAGGTCAGTGCTGTGGTGTCCTTTGTGGAAACTCAGTCTTTTATCCCAGGGGCCAAGCATAAAATGTTTTGATAGTTTTAGCTGTTTTTGCAAGTAGAGAGGTTTCTAATCTGGAGTGGATAGAATTTCTTATCGCTTCAGAAGTTTCTTAGACTGTCTTAGCCTACCATGTAATTTGGTGCGTTAAATTCCCTTGCAAACTTCTTGATACTCCCAAGATTCAGCATTCAGGGTAAATAGTCAGCATCATAAGTTTTTCTTTTCTGTTTGTGGAAGTTTGGAATTTAGTTTTCAGGCGAGTTACAATACTTTTATTTTGGAACTCAACATCACTGTCAGAAGACTGTGCATTGACAAGAACTTTGCACTTTACAGCAGTATTACCAGTAGGCCTACTACCGTAATTCTTTTAACCTTTTCAGTAGAATATGTAAACCTATTTTCAAAAGTCCCTACGGAAGGAGGAACACCTGAAACTTAAGGGAGTAGCCGAGTAGGTTTAATAAACTACATTGAAGAGGTAGGCCCTATAGCGTAGGGTAGCAATTGTGTTGGGTTGTTAGGACAGATTAGATAGCGTAACTGGAATGTTGGAACTAAATTGGGTTTCATACTTTCATTAGCCGAAAATCGGCGCAATAGTAGGATGAAACTGTTTCAACAAATCATTGATGGTCACTTGTCATTAAACTGTGAGCACGTGCTGCAAATAGCTATGTATATAGGTAGAAATGATCATGTAAATAAGATTAGGGAATTTGGCTATAGAACCTACACTTATCTGTGGTCTTTTTTTCCTTGGGTGATTCAGGAATGGAATCGTAAATGAGTTGGTTCACTGCACCCTCTGCCAAAGACTAAAGTTCATTGCGGGATAAGATGTATATATACACTTGAAATACTACACTAAATAGATAGGGCCTAGTTTTACTACAGTATGNTATCATTTTTAACTCATCAAACTTAGTGTTACCAGACATCCAGTTTTCCCCAGATGTGTCCTCTTTTCTGCAAAATAATGTCATACAGGCAGATTTTCCAAAATACAGGAATTNGTCCGGGTTTTTAATACCGTACCAGTATAAAATTAAATATTGGCCTAAATATTACCGTACTATTATTGTTTGACATGTATCACAGCACATACTATTGCCAATTTTGTAATTTTGGACAAACGAGGCCTGTTCTCAAAGTATGTTACATTTGCCAGTGAAAACTGTAGGCTAATATTAGGTTTGGAGGGCTACGACGAGGTGATGGGACGAATGTATACTCTAATCTAAAAAAAATAAAAAAAAAACAGCCTTGTTAATGTTGGTTTCCCAGCACACCTATTGCATAATTGTTTTCAGAATAGAGCAGACATTCATTGTCTACCCTATATCCCTATTCCCTATATATTTAGATTCTATTATACCGGTTCTCAAAATATTCAATTTTTTCTATNTATAATGTACGAACAGACGAACAGAGTCATTGAAAGAATTTTGCGAGTTCCTTGACGTGAACTTTATCATAGTAAGACAAGATGGCTTTCATTATGTCTGGCAATAACAAGATTAGGCCCTACTTCAAATGTTTCAAGCTTTGAAGTCATTTTTCTTATCTCAAACCCAACCTCCAATTATTCTAAAGATTTTTTTTAATGAAATTAGTGAAGGGTACCATGCATTCTTTGATGTCCATCATTAGATAACTCAAATTTTATATATTATCCTAATATAAATAGTATAGACTATAGACTCCGTATTTAATTTTCGTATGTTCAATCCAGTTGTAGCATTTGTGAACATACGTTGTTGCCAATGAGGTAAAAACAAGAAAAAGTCAACAAAGTCTAAACNTAATATTATATCGTTCGTCTTTTGTCACCTGCGTTATTCATCAATAAGTTCTGTACGNATGACGCTCAGACCGTGTCGCTGGGGCTGGGTATTTGAGGGACTTTGTATGAATAATTTATAATAGGAGTAGTGAAAGACATGTGAAGGGTCAGGGAGAAAAACGATGATAGTCCATATTTTGACGAAAATGATTTAATGGTGCCATCTGTTGGTTTATGAGGTGTACTATCGATATCTAGAATGAGTAAGGGGGAATAACAATGATAGTCCCCTTAAAACACATTCTAAAATAAGAACCAATAGGGAATTTCACGATAACAAAAACTTTGTTTTCTGTTTTACAAAATATAAGCAAATTGTGACTATCATCATTTTTCACCGACCCTTTATTTATTATCATCGGAAAGTGGGCTTTAGTGCATGATAACTCACGTGTATAACTTTGGGTAAGTTACAAAATATACAAAGGACAGTAGAAGGTTTTGTGTGTGGAATTTTGGAGCTTCTGGGGAAGAGGTCATAGCGAACTCAATAATCGATGATGATGATATTGTGTTTTACATCCCGTAGACACACAATGGGTCATTAGGGATTATGAAACAATTGTTATTATCATTAATGAAGGTGAACTTAATTCTATGAACAAGACACACACATAAGACAGCACAAACATCCACGCCTTATGCGGGATTCGAACCCGCAATCTCTAGTTCCAGGGCACTCTCAATAATCCCCTAGATTGTATACATCTCGAGTTATAAATCGTACGTAATAATTAGTGCACTACAAGTATAATAAACAAAACTAAATACACTGAACACTTTAATATAAAACAGTAACTTCTGAAATTAGAGACAATCATAGAAGTAAAACTCCATAAAATGAGTGTCTTAATCTNAACTAAGAGCACTCTAAATATTTAATAATTCATATTTTCTCTAGCAAAAGTTGTTGTTCAACTCATTTCTGGCTGTTTGTTGAGAACACGTTTGTAAATCAATTAGACAGCCGACGGCTTCAAAGAAGGGGAGACCACCCGCAGTGCAGAAAATTCTACCTCCACGCCCTCCCATGAATATGTTCTTTTGTAAACGTATTGCCCGCTGCACTGAATAACGATGCTGCTACTACAAGGAATATGCTTGAACTATTGGAGGAATTAAGCTGATAACTCTTAATTTGGAAGCAAAAATTATAAACATTGAACCAACGGATCTGGATTCTGTTGCAAGATATTTGTTCAGATAATATATATCCAATATGGACTGCTAGATCAATTTGTTGGTGCATATGTGACAAAAATATGGATTTTTCTACAATCAATTATAGAAAACAAAATAATTAA
>KZ869419.1:18864-31404 GCA_003456935.1 Machilis hrabei | reverse complement strand
TTTGTACGTTTTTTCGCTATTGACCCATATGCATGGGGCACATTAATAGTTTAGAGCACACTTTTTTTCCAGTCTAATGCGTCCCTGGGACACATTCAAAAATATTGTAATGCAGCCCCTGATCACCCCTACATATTCTTGAAGCAATTATATTAAATGAAAATTTTGCACCTTAGAATTGTTCAGTTTGAGAAATGTCACCAAGAATATGACATTAGCATAGAATATATGCAAAACCAAGTAAATATTTGTGTTATTTTAGTCTGTGTAGTTGTTGCTTTTACCTGTCTGTTTTATAAAATGTTGCCACAGCTAATGAAAACTCGGACCTGTCTTGAAAATGTCTGCTGTATTAAATTTTCTCTACTAAGCATTAGACTTTTCTTACTTGTATTGAGGGGTACAGTATCTTCTAAAATACTTTCATTTCAACTTGGATGTTATTGCATGAAATGCTTAAATAACCATTTATTACTATAGAAAATTATTAACATAATAACCAACATATGAAGCTGGTTTAGATTCCAGGAAATAAAGTACACCCCGACTTATTTTTACATAAAAAAGGATGACAGGTTTAACAAAAAACACAGATAATGTTTGAATGAAATATATTAAAAACTTCAAGTTTTTGTTCAAAACTATATTTATACATATTTAAACTATACGTGTAGAAGTCTTAATTCATTATCAGTCTTTATACAGTTGAATAAAAGGTGTACCAGGCAAAAAAAAAAAGTATGACATACATGAAAACAATTAAATGATGGCACAAATTAATGAAACCTATGTACACAACAGGTTCATTAAGATTGCCATGGTAATAAAATACAGATGTTGTTTGTTCCAGAAATATTCCAGAGTCTGCCTTACCTTCATATTCCTAGAAATTACATACTAAAATTTGCTAGTAAGTCATTTCTGTTAAGGCCGTACTGCATACACTGAATCTTTTTGGCTAAATTTATTTGTTCCATCGCACAGAGCAAATCCTTTTGCTCAAATGTATAGTATGAACCCTTCAGCCTTTGCCCCTGTGGAGAAATCTAGAGATAACCAGTACCGATACACGCTGTTTGGGTTCGATGTCACACAAACTGTGATAAGTACCTCAGTCACCCGTTAATTCACAGATAATCCACTTGCTGTACGGTACTTATAATTTTATGACATTTATATTTTTAACCTGTATGCATCTGATGAAGATACCTGATTTTTCGAAACATTGTGTTTAAATGAAATGGTTTGATTCCATGTTATGTTTGTATTCTATTAATATTTGTTTACAAAATATGCCAAAGCTAGTGCTGATTAGTCACTATACTCCCAGGTACAGCCCTAAAGTAAGAAAATATAAAAGGCTATTTACTAAAGACTTCTACCATATCATGATGGAGAAACTGTGTTATAAACTTATAATATGTACAAAAGTTTATCATATCACTTAGATTAAAAAAAATTGTCTTAACAATAGCCTAATTATAAATATATGTGAAATATGATGAACCTAAATTATGTTTTATATACATGCAGTAAGATTGCCACAAACAGAAATGTACTGAAATGAGGTAGTGAGCTACTTAATTATTCCATTGTTGTGTCTATTTGGCACTGCTGATTGCAAACGTAACTTAAATCATGACGCCATGCACCTACCATCAACCAATTGTTAAGAGTCTGTGGCATGTGGTGCATTGGCCATGAGCTCGACAAAGCTAACAAATGCCCAGTTGATTGTTATGGTTAACTTTGACTAACAAACCCACAAAACAATTTTGATACACTCTTTTCCACTTTTAGCTTCAAATACTTGAACCAAGTCTCACATTATTACCTATTTTGTAAATATATCAGTATTTGGTGACAACTTTACTCTGCCCTTTGAACAGTGATTGAGGAACGAGAAAAAACTGGTAGTGCTGTATCTAGACGATTTCTTTACGTTTCGAACTTGCAACATCAGCAACCAATCCACAATGCACCTGTGACTAGGGTTGTGCAGTATTGAATTTGAAGCATTGAAGTTCAATATTTGTATAATATCGAAATAGAGTTTGTAGAATTTCAAAAAATATTACTCTAATTTCTAAAAATTTCAATTGTTAGTTTTGAATATTTTTAAAAATATTGATAGTTTCAAATATAACTTAAATCACCACTTCGTGATACTTTAAATTATATTTTCTTTAATAAGGCTTTCATAATCACCTTACCTAACCTACCAAAAGATAAAGTATTTGAACTTGAAGGGTTTTTTTTTCCATCCAAAGTCTTCCATTATAACTATATTAATTTTCACGGAAGATCCGCATTTAACAAATCCTTAAATGTCACACACACTCCAATGCTGTACTGGTTCAATTTATCTATGACATCTTTTAAATGGGAATTAATTTCAGCACAGTAGTTACACCTATGCAATTAAATATATAAATGCACGATTCCATTCTTACGCTCNTCACTTTCGGAAGCTGTTNTTAGGGTAATCAAATTTATTAAAGCTAAATGAAGCAATTTATTGCCTTCTCAGAATCAAAGATGGTAATAATGCTATTTTCAGTCAGAAAATTTGTAAACGTCAAATTGGCAACGTAGCAGCGATTCCACAGTGAATGGCATTTCACTTGTTGGAANTTGGAAGTTGGCTTCTGTCTACACTGGGTGATTAAAGTGCTTGAAAAGTTGGGAAAGAGACATCTGAGGAAGCTGTAAGTAGTACCATTAGAAAGATGAGGTCGGGAAGCATATTTATGAGTATCAATATGAATTAAATTCGTAATAGTATCCTCTGTATAAGCATGCCCACCTGGGTCAACTCCAACCAAACTTTTGCATGAGTTTCATCTTTCTGAAGATCAAATACTGCTATATCCAAGTTGTTAAAAATATCAGTTAAGCAAAGGGCAGCAAGTTATATCTCATATTGAACCTTGACTTGTTTGCAATTCAACTGCAAAACAAATTTTAAATTACCTTTTCTGTAACAAAATTTTTTTGAGTCAAGCTGGAGATGTTTCAAAATTTGGTTGCAGTAGTTGATACATTTCATATTGGGTTTTTAAATCCCCTTTTTACATTTTAAGATATATATAAAGAAGAAAAATTAATACTCTTTGGGACTGTCACAGGCTGATAAATTTTAAATCTAAAAATTTGTCTACAGTTTAATTAAAGCCATGTCCACATCTGCAAGCTGAGCCCCGAGCCAAACCTCACCGCAAACCAAAATACAAGTCCATGCCAGTGAGCCAAACCTCGCCACGAACATTTGAGTAACATGCATAACCATTTGTTGCGTCTTACCAGTATTTCGCCATTATGTCAACGGGTGTTAGGGGGTGATGTTCCGCGCTGTGAGCCGCACCATGAACAACATATACAAGTTTTTTTTATTATTTTCAGTCAGTTCCACTATTGATTTATATTTATGTATGTTAGTCAGAATGGAGTGTCTCAGATGAAAAGTGTCTGGACACTGATAGCTTCTCAAGCTTTTTGTAACTTTGGGACCAATCAGATTAATAAGATTCAAAATCAGATGGTGGCATCCAAATAAAATATTTTGTTTTGTCCACAGACCTCTNGAGATTTAAGGTCGGCAAGCATNTTACGACCACCACATTCTGCCTGTCTTAAGTACGAGGGTTTACCACCATTGCCTCCGTTGTCTTCTCTCTGTCTGTCTTTTTTTAATTTTGAATGTAAATATATGCAGCGGCTGTTAATTTTAGTCTGNCATTATCCATCGTTATATATAACATTTGTATTCGCTCACACCTACTACACGACTGAAACAAATATGCCTCGCTGGAACGTTCACGTTGTGGTGAAGTTCAGTTCGATGGAAATTAGTCTTCAAGCTATTCATGTGTTTGCGGTGAGGTTCAGCTCGATGGAAATTAGTCTTCAAGCTATTCACGCATTTGCGGTNAGGTTCAGCTTGGCACCTTGGTGTAGACAAGGCTTTAGATCTGCAAAATGGACAAAAGTCAGTGGCTTTAGACATTTAAACTATTGAAGTTTGGAGCCTTGGCAAATAGGGTTTCCTACCTTTACCCCTTAGCACCAAATGTCAATATTCCTGGAGCTACAGGCAGCTCTAAATGACTTTTGGGACACCGTGTACATATGGGTATTTTACGAACAATTTAGAAAAAGAAAAATCATTCATTTCAAAAACTGTATGTTAGATTAAATTAAGTATTTTCAGCATTTAAAAACATTACACATTGTTCACAATTATGTTTAAAACCTGGCATAGAAACTGCTGCTTCTTCATCTTACTGAAGATCAAATACTGCCATATCCAGGTTGTTCCAAAAGTCAGGTAAGCAAAGGGATGATGATGATATGTGGCTTTTTACGGTGCGTCGACGCCATAAGGGTCATTTTGCGCCAGTCTTATCTCATATTGAAGCTTGACTTGTTTGTAATTCAACTGTACAACAAATTTTACTCTAGTAGTAAAATACCTGCTTGATTTAAAAAAGGCNGAATTTTATTTGTAACAAATATGAGACACAGCTTCAACTTGAAAGTTAACATGTGAAATCTGTAAAACAAAGCTACATACTTAAAATTCGAAATTCGTTAGAAAATACAACAATCTGTATTTCAAAAAACAAGACACCACTTACATGATAAGATTTCAACATGGAATAGAGTTTCACACTTTCTTGTAAGTGGTTACTTTGTTATTCTAATATATGCCTAAAAGGATAAACGTAGTAGTATTCACTAAAATTAACAACAAAGACATGCAATACAGTGTTTACCCAAACCATTAAAGTAATCATAATCTGTACAAATTTATAAAAAGCATAAAACATGATTTTTGTGAAGTGGCAGTAGTTATTGCTTAGTTAAAACAGAATAATACTTAAAACCAATCAGAACCTAGGTAGTAGAAGCTGTTCACTTCCTTAAAAGAAAAACAGCAACGTACAAATAGGTAATTAAACAGTAAATACACTAGCATATGCAAATTACATTACATCACAGTATGTGAGGTCAAGCCTCTTGGAACACAATGGTAGTTTATACAACTATATTACAATATTTCACAGCCTGCGTAGATTCCTCTTGCTCTTATTTGAACCGACAGACGATAGGCTGCTGGACAGGCGAGACGACTGAGGAGTACGGCAGACGTGTTGGTTGCCCGATTCACAAAGACATCGAGTGCAAAATTCAAAACCGCATACCGAACGAGTGCATCGTCCGTGACCACCTCGTAGTACAACTTGTGAAGGGGAGGAACAGCGTGGGCAAGACCGAAGGCATTCACCAGGACCAAGTCTCTGACCCTCCTGTTAAAACAGAAATGAAATCAATATTAATATGAATTAAACACAATTAATAACTGAGCAATGTAAGACCCATTTTCAAAATTATCAATTTCTTTTTAAAATCCAAGACAATCAGGCTGCAAACACAATACAGGGTGTTTTTTAATTCGTGTGACAAACTTCTACCACGCATAGTGGACAGCCCCAGGACCAATTTGAGATAGGGAAGCTAGGTCCTAAGACNGNNNGNTNACGTCTTTGCTTTTGAGCTTTCGTGCAGCCTGGTCTGCGTTCGAATCTCGTTACCATCTCACGTACTTTTTTATTTCGTTGTCTCTCATCGAGTTATCTCGTTATGTAACAAGTTTATAATTGCTTTTTTTTTATGTTTTTTGCATTCCTTACTTTAATTGTGGTCAGTGGAGAAACACTACGAAAAGTAGCTCCTTTTGCCACTGCCGATGCAACGTTGCCACACGTGCGGAACTTTGGAAGGGCATACCTCTGAAACGAGCGGTCTTAGGACCTAACTTCCCTATCTCGAATTGGTCCTGGGGCTGTCCACTATGCGTGGTAGAAGTTTGTCACACGAATTAAAAAACACCCTATATACATTTACACATAGTGTAAGACAGTGACCAAAATTAAAACATTTAAGAGAGCAATCCTTCAATTTATGCTCACTTTTGTTTTAGGAGACCTTTGTAAGTTTATCATAAATAGTCACTCTTTACTCTGCTACCTTTTTTTGTGTGCGACTGATAGTGCCTTGAGTCAAAATGAAAAAACGTCCACAAATGTTAAAAATAGTATTTAATTATTACTTGTGGTAGTGATTAGTTTTATACTGCAATATCAGGAGTAGGCCTACATTGAAGGTGCAGTAATTATGCCCAAAACTACCACTTTAGTGGACTTCTTTTTCCAACACATATAGTGGATTTTAGGCGATGTTCACACTGAAGTAGCCTGCCATGTGCCACATGCTGCATGCCACTCAATTTGAAACCTGTATAATTATGTAGAAGGATTCACACTGAAATGTCATAGCAGTAGTGCGGATTGCAGTGTGTGAAGTGATACTTGCCAGATAGGTCTGGTCCTATTTTATACCATGTGACTTGGAACTTAAGCCCGGGGCATAAACATCGCACGCCCTGCTCGCAACAATCACACTAGTAAAAACTACCTCGTTCATGAATTTCGCTTCTGACTGACAGGAAATCCAATGTGCTGCCAGCCCGCCATCTATTACCTATGACACTAACTACAGCAATAACTTGAATGGCATCTACCATTGAAACTGGATACCACTTANGTCGTTTGTTTATATATACAACAGCAAAAAAATTACTTNTCTTAATAGTTATTTTTATTGTTAGGTGGATTTTCTAGAATTCCAATTCAACGTAAATAGGTTTTTAAGAATGTGTTCTGATTTCGTTCTTCTTCTATTTCAAAATACAACCAAAATTAATATCGATATTCGGAAAGTATTCACCAAACGAAAAGAGCATACTAGCCTCAAGGAAAGAAAAGTTGAATCGTATTTACTAGCACCAGAAACCAGAAGCGTTTACTGTTAACGCCATCATGGACGATCCTATACTTCCACTTTCCCATTTCGGCGCGTTTTGCAAGCAGGGTCTTTAAAAGAGACACTTGGATGTAGTTTTCCTTTTCACAAGACAGGGAATTGGCCTTAATNAAGTCCAAATATAGTAGGTATTGCTCCCTGGATGTTTACATTCTGTCCTTTGTTATCACACTCCATCTTACCACAACTTGGAAATGATGTCAACAACAATTAAGTATCAAAGTACACATGCACAGACACAGTTTAGCCAGGTATTTAACGATGCTCGTTCAGATAGTGGTGCGTAACGGCTTCACCAACGATGTGTCATACAGAATCCCGGAAAGTTTCTGTTNCCGGATAATATTCCTGCGGGAATATTTCCACCTACCCACCACTGGCATCAAACCATAAGTAGGCTACACACCTTATATATACGCAAAGTCTAAAAAATACTCCCGATACCATAAAATATGACAACTATAAAGGTCATAGATAATTAATACGCTCCTGTAATAATTCAAGAAAATTTTTATGATGCTTTTTTTCAACACAATCCTCGCTTGTACCGGTCCACTTCAATTGGCCTACTTTTCTCACAATCTAACACTAAGTTACTTATCGTATTAACAAACGAACAAAGAAAGCGAGGGAAATACCAGAAAAATCCTGCATTCTCAGTAGCCTAAAATCAAAAGCAAGCAGTAAGATAACGAACAGGATTTTCTGTTGCATCTTCCAACAAATCCACACATGCATGAGCCCTAACTTCCTTTCACTTGTTCAGACAACTGTCCGTGGTTCTCTCTTCCTACCGCCTTCCTTCTTAGCACTGTCATTTTACATTGACTTCACAGAAAACTTTTGCCTGTTGCTGACAAATTAAATGATTTTGAAAAAAATTTAAAAAACTTAATGCTAAGCATAAAATTACATACAAAGACGTTAAATCAGGAGAAATTCACACAAAATCAGAAGATCGGGAGAGTTGACAGGTATGGGTTTGGTATATTAAGACATCAATTAACCTTTTAGGGCCTATATATTGGCATTTTAAAAATAATATCTCAGAATCTTCATTTTTAAAAACATCCTCATTTGTCAAGACAAATATACAGTTTCCAAATCCAAATTGACACCTACCTTGACAAACTCTTGAAAACGTAGGCTGTTCGAACTCAAGTTAACATTGCTTCCATCAGTGGTATTGTGTTGGTTTGTACTGTTTTCAGGTGTGGATTGATTATTAATTTGAAGAAGTGCATACCTTTGCCANTGGGCACCAGCATTTTCTTCCAATTCTNCCAATGTCTTTTTATCCTTATGTGCCTANAAAAACACAAATGCTAGATTANTACATAGAAACAATNCTGCAAATCACTTAAAAATAGAACGTGCTTTTAACAACAATGTTGCAAAAGCTAACAAACATTTATTTGTTAAAATATTTGGTTTTATTAAACAATTAAAATTATCAATTTACACCGAGCTCAGTATTAAGGATGTTGCACGCTGACTATAATTGTATTCTGAATGTAGGTTCAGTACAGTTTTGGGTCACATTTTATGCAGTTAAATTTTCTACTTGGGAAATTGCAACTATCTAACAAGTGTTGATGGCTCTACACTGCATCGACTACAGCCCATTAGCATTGTGTAGTGAACCAGTCAATTAGCATCTTGTCATGGCTTCAATTCCCACAAAAGGCTAGTTGTTTAGTTGTGTATGTTCCCATCCAATTGTGTTCCATTATTCAAATTATTAAGTGGATTCAAGTATAGATAGTACTTTTACAGTATAACACTTCTGAATCAATGTTTTAGGCTAAAATACTCATAAATAATTACTGTCATTGATGTGCTTGATTGTTCTAATACAAAATGAAAAATTCTTTTAAATGTTAGTTTTGCTTTTGTAGATGTGATTCTAACTTCAATTATCTAAAGCAAAATTTGGTTCTTTCCTATGAGAATTATGGAATGTTTATTGGGAAAAAAATTCAGTGTAAACTAGAACAAAATAGATAAAACCTTTCAATGTAGGGTATAAAAAGTTATGTAATTTCTAAGAACAAATTATATACCATTTCTTGCACCATTAGTTAGTATCAACCTGTAGCTATCTGAAATAAAGTTATTAAAAAGGTAGGCCCTATTTCTTTTGCTTAAAAGAAGACAATTAATTCATTATCTTAATATTAAATGTACACAATAAAAACCTCAAGTGATCACTGGTTACCCACATGGCAGTGAATCAATGTATGTAATTTTGGCATGGCCAAAACTTTTACCCCAAGGGCAGTGAGCAATTCTAAATACACATTTCTATTAGAAGAGCAAGACGAGTGTGGTTTGGCCATCAACACTCAAGAAGGTTTACTTGTAAGGTGTTAGGTACCTCAACTGCCGACAGTAAAGCTTCAGGGGAACTAGTGACAATTGTAAATATAAAAAACCAAAAGCAAAGTTTATATAAGTAGTCGCTTAGCTACAGAACTATAAACTACCTTGCTTCTACTTCCATAGTGTACAATAAAAGTGTTATCTCAGAAGTGAAATGATTACTTCAATGCTAATATATCATGAGCAAAATGTTATTTTTATTTCCTTGAACAATAACAACATATCAGTTGTCTCTTCAAATGTATTGCTTAATAAAATTTGGTTGCTTTAATCAATTAAGCTCATTTAGTTTGACCAAAAGCTGTTTTAAACTACATGAACATTTGGTGACAAGAAAAGAAAGATTAAAACGTAGAAGTAGGCCTACTACATAGATAATTACCATTCCAAAATTTTCCTTGTCCTTTTCGAGCTGGTCCTTGTAACCTCTCCAACGCCGTTTAGCAGAAGGGTCTTTCAACAAAGTCTTTCGCCACACATGACTCACTCTTGCAAAACTACNCAAGTCTTGAGGGCTAAGATATTTAAATATCTTTGAAACAACACAACGATGATCTGAAATTTCACTAAGGTATAGAACAATATCTACCTGTTCTTGCCCATCAATAAAAGCTTTTGTTGCCCGTGTGCAACCCAGACACGAAGAGTTACAAACCACAGTGGACATGGAGGGTTTTGAAGACACTTTTTCATAGTTAACACTGTTGTCCCTGTCATAGATACATGAATCACAGTCTGCAGAAGAACTACCAATAGCACTCTCAAAAGAATCAGACGATTCCAAACACGAATTCTTTAAGAAAAATGGAGCTTTGTAACCAACGCCAGATCGGCAAAGTAACTCCTGTTGTCCGTCCTTAGCTGTCAAATCACAGATGTCTTTTGGTGTTGAAAAGCTTACAGGAACAGGGGGTTCAGAATCTAGTTGTGGACTCTGGAGTGGATTATTTTGTAACAAACTTGAATTGACAGTGTCCCTCCACTTTAATCTGTGCCTTACTTGCACTCCAGATACAGTAGGTGATTGACTACAACAGCAACTATCCAATGATGAATCCGATTCTGAGCGTCGCCTGGCTCGTTTCACTCCTTTACCTAGCGGTGTAGAAAAGTGAGATGGTTGAATCGGAGGACCGCTACCCACACTACTGGTGCTTGTTTCACTTTTCATGTATTTAATTTTATTGAGCTTTGTTGTACTGGTTGGTGTAAACAGAGTTTGGTGGTAGAATAGAGGAGACGATTTTCCCGTTGACAGTGAGGGCGCTAACCTTGGAGACGACATGAATTGCAGTTCTTGTGAGGATGGAGAAGTAAATGGTATCGCAGGTTTGCGAAGGATTTCCGGTGAAGGTAACTTTAGTTCACTTATATCCTCTGTTGTACCACTGTGGTTTGTAAACGACCGATGTATATGACTCAGTCTTTCAGAACTATCTGTGAGGAACGTGTCTTGCATTTTGCCAAGGGAAGAGTCTGGTGTTGTAAGGTACCCGCTGTCATTTCGGACCTCATTAAAATTGTGAGAATCTTGTACTGCAGAACTGAATGGAGTTTCGTAGGCATTTATACTTTCATTTTCCTCAGCTGAAGAGGAACTTCCTTCACATGGCTCCATGATTAACAGCACCAGTAGGTATCTGAAAAAAAAAAAAAAAACATTATTTGAGTGTCATATGGGACCTGTATTATATACATATACTAGTATTACTCTAGTGCATCTTGATGTTCACTAATACTCCTCTAAAAAAGGAAGTGTTGTTGTGCATTATAGATTAAATAAATATGGACGCATGACCAAGAAGTTAGCCCTCAAATTGTGCAATGAACTCCTCCATTAAATATATAATCAACTCAAGTACTAATAAAGCTTTCCGATCTACTTCTGATTGTTTTTACAATAGCTTGCAAACATTTTGTAAGCAGGTTAATGGTATTTGATTTCTATATGTCTGTTAGGCCTTACTTATGCAATTTTAAAATTAGTTTTATGTATTTATTTAAATAGTCATCTGTATTTGGTTTTGGGAACAGTTCATTTAATGCCCACGTGTTTAAGTAGTGTGCATTGTCATTATTGTGCAAGCCTATGTGGTTCTCATTTTGATGAACACATTAAATTTTTTATTATTTGTGTGTGTGTGTGTGTGTGTGTATTAGCCTATCTGTACTAGGCTGTGTTTTATTCTTTTAGTAGGTGTGCAAGTACTAATGAACAGCAAATAAAAAATCCTCAGTAGGCCCTATCATTCTGGAACTTCTAAATGTCATACCATGTTACTTTATTTTTAGTGCACACTTTGGTACAGTACAACTTTTTCATAAACAATCAGGTAACAGCTTCATTTGGTAACACTTCTAACTTGTGAAATTAATTATCTTTACAAATACCATGATGGTGTACTGAAAATATAAGTGAGCTTATAGGTAACATTAGTATGATATTCATAGTGTTTCAAACCTTGTTATAAAATGGTGTTTAGTCTATTTTGAAAACATGATTTTGTGGACTATAGTAGTTGATGTGAAATACCCTAGTCCTAAAGCAAAGTCTTGAGAGGAACTCCATANTATTTTTGTGTGTTTACCAGTTTTACAAATATACTCAGTAAATGCAACATCTACTCTGACAGCAAGTGGAGGATAAAGTTGATTATTAACTTACCAGACGATCTGTAAATGCTGGATTCACCTAAAGTTAATTGTAAAATTGATCCACATAGGTGGTGTTAAATGAGTACAGCCCTGTAATTACCTTTTAACTGGTTTTTAAAATGTATTGAATAAAGATGGCTGATTCACTAGCTTGTTTTCTTGACAAAAAGAAAATTCCTGCACACAAGTGAAAGACTTAGTTTAAAGTGAATGTCAGTACTTCCATTGGAGATAATAGCTTATGAAACGACATATGCCCATGTTTTGAAATTTTATTTAATGTATACAAGCTTAGTAACAATTTTCTAGCTGCCATAAGGGTAGTCAGTGCATATAAAAATATATACAGCAAAAGAATAATTTCATAATTTTTTGCTGTAGGCCTATATTGAAACTTGCATATGATTATGAGAATTTGTTTGTGTTTTGATAAGATTACTAGGGACAACTGACAAATTGCATACAAAGTCATCTTCATTACTGTCAAGTCTCAGATACCCTGTTACCCTTAAAATGATCTGATATTCATGTAGCTCCAGAACTAACTCCTGTACTTTACAACCCTTTTTCAACATCTTTTAAGTCTGGAATCTTTCCTAACTGCTGGAAGCTTGCACA
>KZ869418.1:31396-59561 GCA_003456935.1 Machilis hrabei | reverse complement strand
TCCGCCATTTTGAAATCCGTTTTTCGGGGTGTTCCCGTAGTCGGATTTTGTCGGATTTTGGATATGTTGTTCAGCAATGATTACTGATTAAAAATCAATTCAAAAAGCTTCTGTTGCAATTTTGCCCACGTTCATTCACATATTGCCTGGACTACAAAGCCGTTTCAGTGTTTCACAGCACACTTTTGTGTTTATTGTTTCCGCTTCAGGATAAAGTCGATGAGTAGGAGGCTTTTCTAGTCCCAGAAAATGGTTGCCAACACTTTCCGTGCGCTCAAGTTTGCTTAAACGTTTTTGGTATTGAACGAGATCTTGAATTATGCCATTCCATTAATTGGAGCTTGATTTCAGGAGTTCTGTGAGAGACCCACATCTCATCCCCTGTGACAATGTGATTTAAAATTCGTCTCCCTCTCACACGTAGCAATTGAGTAGTGTCAAGGCCACTCCCAGTCGATTTTTGTTGGCGTTCTTCTGAAGTTGTCGAAGGACCCACCTGGCACAAATTTGTTTGTATCCAAGCTCCTTTGTAACAATTTCATGAAGGAGTGCTCTTGAGATGTAAGGAAATGCATCATGCAGTTCATCACTTGCCCTTACGAATTTCGTCATTTTATTTTTTTTACGGCACGTCAACACAGAATTGGCATCACTGAACATGAGAAAGAGCCTTGAGTCATGTTTTGCTGGTTGGATCTCTGCTACTGTAAACGTACTGTATATTGCTCAGAATTGAAATTTCTATGTAGTTTCTTTAACTGAAATTTCACATACATTTCAAATGAATTAAAACTAATTTTCACCAGGCTGTTCTGCACTGGATCGGGACTTGGCAGTTATGGCATAAATTGCAAGTCAGAAGTTTTTTCACATGCAGAAACTAGCAGTCCATAGTGGCATAATAACTCCTGACATTACAGCCAAAGAGAAAGAACAACTTGGTGAAGCTCATACCTCCATCAACAGTTTCCCCAGAGTTCTATCATTTTTACCTAAGTTCACTTCTTTTACAAAGGAATCAATCACATCTATCATAAAAAACATTCACAGCATTCATTACAAGCTTGCTGTCCATTGTAATCGCTTGATTTGCATCTTCTTTGTTTTATATTTGTGATTCAGATGTAAGCCTGCAAAGGCCCTCGTGCTTAGCCATATAAACTGGTGTGTATCATGTTGTTTCTGAATGGTGTTCGGTTGTCTGTCCCAATGGCATCGGAGCTGTGGCAACATTTCTGTCAGAATAGATGTACTGAATTTGTGAACTTGAAGGTCTTATACCATGTCATAGTATGAAATGTTCTGTCTCAAAATTTACCTTCTCTGCAGATGCTGCGGTAATGAAACTTAACCCTCTTAGTGCCGAGCCCTTTTTCAGACAACCTACCGAGAAATGCCGGACCAAAAATGCGAAAATTGCAGGTATGAAGAAAAAAATGTATATATTCGGACCTATTTGACCTAGCTACTTGAAATTTGTTTCTCACATTCTTGAACATTTCAGTATGCATAATGTTCAATGTTCATACTGACCGGCAGGTTCTGCCATCTGTTGATTTTTAAGGGAAGTACTAGAGGCAAAGTAAGAGATCGGATCGATTGGATGTTTCCCAAACTCAGCAGTAGCATCAGAGATCCGATATGTCGGATCATGGCACTAAAAGGGTTAATAACAGGTCACTTTCATACCAGTCATGGTCTTGAAAAACTAGAATTCATTCTTTATTTTAACCCTTTCATGGACAATGAGACTTGCTTATTTTTCAGTCTGAGAAAATTTCCATCAGATAGATTATACAATTTAATTTTTTTTAGTTTACTATTTTTTAGAGACGACAAAATACTTGCCACTACTCATGAACAGTCAACTGACTCAACTGTGATGCAATTATTTTACTACTGCTTCTATTTCTTTTTTTTGTTTTGATCTAAGGTAATCTAAAGAACTTGTATGTAGGATTTACTATAGATAATAATTAATTGTTGATTCAGAAACCTATTATAAGTAATGAAATACTTGTAACATTAATTTAGATTGCCTACCCTTCTAGAAAAAAGCAGCACACACCACTTGGAATTTTGATTCGAACAACATTACTGTTGACAAAAGTTGGATTTATGACTATGCTTGTGAAGGAAAATGAGCCAACAGTAAGGCACCTGATGCCTTCCCCAACCCTTAAGAAGATAAAGGTTTTGAAATGTGCAGGAAAAAGGATGGCAATTTCTTTCTTTTACTATCATGACATGGTGTGCCACCCAATACAGCAACAATGGTTCATATTATGTTTCAGTACTGAAACATCACGTAGAGCAGATTTGTAAATAATATCTTCTCTGCATCACAACAATACATATCGCCAATACTGGCATGGGATTCTTGGCCAAGAGACACATTATGTGTTTACCATTATCCCTGATCTCATACAGTACGACTTCTTATTTCCGATGTTGAATGTGATATGAAGAGGATGTAATTTCCAGTCTTCTGAATACGTGATAAAGCCGTGGATGAAATGATATGAAACATGACAGAAGATCGTCTTCTAGGAATGGCAGTACCACTGGACTAAGTGTACTTGCATTAAAGTCGGAAAGGACTACCTTGAAAAGGATTTTTGTGGCCGTGACGTGTTTGTGAAATAACATATCAGTTTTGTTCTATTTTTAACATGTCCTTTTTTCAAAACAAATATTCAGGTACAGTTTTCAAGTGCATTGTGTATCCATGTGGACAGATTTCCACAATCCAATTCTAGTTTGTTTGTTTGAAAATAGCACAAGAGTGAGCACAGCAGTTGTGGACATGAACTTATTCAAAGTGTGCCTAAATACTAATGCAAAGAAATATATTTTATAGCTCACCCTGCATACACTAAAGAAATAAGAGAATTGTTATGCTCCTAATTATCAATATAGAATACAGGTTTACTGACATAATAAGTCCATGGCACTTAGGGAGTATCCCATATTCATTCTGCATAGGCTACTCGATTTTCTTAAGGTATCAGTGTCTGCCAAATGTCTGGCATGACCTTCCTCGAACAGCTTGAAGGACATTCCTTGGACATCCTAATATTTTCATAAACTTTATTTCATCTATCCATATACTTATTAAGCACATTTGTACCTTTTTCTATGCTTTCTACATTTGTAAATAGAGAATAAAATATTGGGTTGTTAATAACTGCTAAAACCAAATTCTAGATCTTACTCAGGAATTCCATCAGGTGGAAGGACAACAGACAGAATGTTGTCAATCAGCTTATACTTCAGAATACGGTCGTTAACTGTAGTTGATGTCAAAGAGGGTGATGCATTGACCTGTGGAAAAAATCAAACAATAGACATAATTTACTGTGATTAATGATTACTTAATGTTATTGCCTGTCTAACATCTAAAGAACCCTCAACCTAAATCACATTTTTGCTAATTTAGAGGAATTATGAGAGGCTTAGGCTTGTATGGCTTTTTCAAAAGAAACTCTACTCTGCTTTCTCTGCTTTGCTTCATCGTGGCCATGTCCTTCCATCAATTAGCTTGAATTACTTGACTATTACGCTTGCTTAGTAGTGTCCACTATAGCTGTTAGTACAGTGTCCTAGAATAAGTAGTAGGTAAAAGCCCTATTTCGACTGTGGGAAACAAATTGACGGTTTTGGATGCCAAATTTGAAAAAGTCTGAATGTTAGGTGCTGCCATCTAATATCTGATTCTGTACACATTTCATCATAATGTCTGATTCTGTACATATTTCAACATAATATCTGATTCTGTACATATTTCATTACATTCTTTAATGAAATTGTCATATTTCAATATTCGAATGGCTTTGGTATAAAATAAGGTTAACACTGAATGTAAACACGTACTTTTATGTGACAAAAAATGGTGATTAAATACGTAATTACGAGGCTAAATTTATTTTTTAAGAATAAACAGCACCCTCTATTGAAATATGTACACAGCTGGATAACAGATGGCAGCACCTCTAATCGCGAGTTTATCACTTTTGGCATCCGCATGGTAGCATAGTGACAAAAAATTAGTTTGAGGTTTGCATACTACTTATTCTAGACTACTATACTGTTAGCCAAATATTAAATTTAACATCACTGTGTTCAACATTAGAGGGCGACAACTTTGTATTGACCAGAAGGATAACAACGGTCACTCAAGGATTAGCATTGCCAGTTTAAACCCCTTTAGTAGGCAGACAGACAATGTTGTGAAACTGCTGATCATATAATTGGAAACCTTTTTACTATTTTCAAATTTGTGTATACAATTCATTGCAGTAGTGAATGCCCTAATGTGTAGCTTTGAGAAGAATGAAAAATACTTGGTAACAAATGAAGTTGACGACTACACACGAACTTCTGAGAATCAGACAGAAATTGTAGTGTCAAGATGAATTAAACTGAAAATACAAAGTTTCAAGATGACATTTATGATAGGCGTACATATGGTGATATTGAACTAGTTAATTCTTGTAAGGTGAGTGCACTAGGGCAAAGGGGCAGAAAATATATAGAAGGACCAGAACTTTTTGGTGCTATTTTTAAGGGGGCCACTAATTTAGAAGTTTACAATGAAGCGCGTGACAGAACATGATGCTGTTGCCGTAAAACTAAACATATCTTTTCTAGTGAAATGTAGATGCGAAACTACGACAAAAAAGTCCGTGACAATGCAGTAGCTATGTAAGAGGTCTATGCCACAACTCCATGGGGGTTTCACTGTGCCTCAGCTGACAATAGTTGGACAAAATAGTGAAAGAGATTCTTGGAAATCACTGTTGACAGATAGAAATGGCCGATTCATTTGTCTTATATTACCTACAATATATATTTAGAAATAAAACACACCTTTCTGATATTTGCATATTGGAAGCAGCAAAATTTTCTAGTCTGCATTTGATGTCTAGTTTAAGAAACTTGCAAAATCAGTTTGTAGCCTTTTCCAAACTTACAACAGCCGTATGGGCATTAAATTATTTTTTGCTATTGTTATTGGATTATGGTCCCACGGTTATGACAACTCAGGTCTAATGGAGACCCCCCATCTGCGCCGTAATGACGCTTCAGGATAACTGAATTTTGCCACTCACTCGACACATAGCCGGAGGTGGGTTCTTTTACATCGAACACTTATCGATGGGACCNGCNTTTAACGTGCCTCCCGGAACACGCCTACGATCATACCTTAGTGTGGAGTNCTTCACAGGCAGACTCGTAGGATAACCCTTTTTTACCCAGGGCTAGGAGCCGGCCCCGGGGTTTGAACCCGGGACCTCCCGATCAGGAGGTGAGCACTCTAACCACTAGGCCAACCTGTCGGTGGGCATTAAAACAGCTCCAGTATATGTGCCAACCCATTCACAGGACTCCATACAGAAGAGGACACTTATCATCTGGATATTGTGAAGGAATGGCTTTAAAAACTAACCTTGTTCTTGTAGTGTAATGATATCAAGGCTTGTTTTAAACAGATAACATTTACAGAGACAGTGACATTCTGGTTAGCAATATTTGGAAAATTATGTAAAAGTCAGACATTTTGCAAAAGATGTCTACAGCAACATACCTCTATAAGCCATGGTTTCAGGGTGTCGTCAACAATGATGTCGTACCCGTAACACTCGAAGCAGTGTCGATCCGTGGCCATCACGGGAGCGACTGCTCTTAGCGAATGCACAATTAACCAGGCAATGTTTGAAAACAGTCTCTCGGTGACAGCTTTTCCACGCGTACTCTCTAAAAACAGACGTAGATTTTGAACACTCAACTTGCCTCCATGAAGACTATTGTATTCACCCTGGAAAAGTAATCATCAATCCATAAAATACTACAGTACGAGCTGAAGATACAGAAAAGAGTTTGCGTATGTTATATTTGAGCACTTTTTTGAGCTATGCAAATAATACCAGTAATGGAAGCAACATATTATTTTATATTCTATTCTCTGAATCTGTAAAGAAATAATGAAGAATTCTTGAAAAACTAAGTGTCATTATTTCTCGTTAGTCAAGTGGTGTTATGTTATATGGTATGATTATCCAGTACAGAATCTCCTGGCAAATAAACACGCTGATGGCTACAAACCATAAAAAACAGAGAATTTGGCTGTTGATAATAGACAATCATTAGCCATGTGCAATTAAGTTTTTATAGTTCATATCATTTTTATTTTGTTTACAGCTAACTTCCTTATGTGTGATTACAGACATGCCCAATAGCCAATTTCAGAAATACTAATGGTACAGTATATAGAACTTACAGTTAAGTACCTTCGAAGAATCAAATCTGCTAGGGTCACTGGCAACACCAGTGCTGCTAAACCTTGATCACTTGAACACATGTGTACATGGTGGAATAAAGAATTTTTCTTATTTATTTAATTACAAGTTAGAAAAAAATTGCAGCAGTTAACATGAAAGCTAAATCTGATTAATAATGGATTTGTTTTACATCTTTTATAAAATCCTAAGTTTACAGTAAGGTACGTTTTGGCGGGTTTTATTTACATTTTTTAATTTGCTATTTTTTACAAAATAAATGAAAGCATTCTGGTGGATACAACTGATCATATATGATGTATTCTAATTTTATCACCAAAAGATCCTTTGAATACTTACGAATGCTTGGTGTAAATCTCCTTCTTTATTAAGTTACACACATAAATAAAAGCTTTATTAAAACTGAGTGAAAACATTTTTTCTACAATGTTTTCGAGCACTGGACTGCCATCGAGCAGATTCATTCCGCATAATTTTTTACTTGGTTACAACACTACGAACGAATTCTAGGCATTCGACAAAAGTAGAGTGGCGTACAGTGAACATATTTTTGTCTCGTACATTATATTTACGTTGCTAAAAATAAAATACTTCCAATATTTTGTCCTATTATAAAATAGTAAACTGAGTAATTTTGAATGTTAACTATCATTGATATTGCCAGAAGCCATTAAAGAACTTCAAATAATTTTTTTGTTTGAAATGGCATGCAATTGCATTTTAACAATTACATAAAATTCTCATTAATAAGATTATGATATAAGGTCATGCACATAAGCCATTATTTAACTTTGTGATAAGCTTACAAAGTTACAAGAGCTAATACAATTCTTATTTTTTATTTCCTAGTCTACTGCAAAAATATCCAGTAAAGACTGATGTAGCCACGGCAATAACCAGATAACCAAGATTGATTTTGTGGTTTCTTGCCATCCATATTCGTGGCAGGGGTTGCACGGTAATGACTTCAAATATAGTGGAACAATGACAACCCTTTTCTGACATACACCTGATTTTTCTCTCTGAATCCCATTAGTGTCCTATCACAAAATGATTGATATGCATGTGGAATAAGTGCTGCAAATGACATCATATGAGTATCGCAATTACATTTTATCACTAATGTAAAAAAATGCACAAATATTTAAACACAAAATGCAGCAACACTTTGCTTGCAACAAACACTCTTTGTGAATTTTAATATGTTCTCTGGCAAAATTACAGGCATTCTGTATTGCATTAAAGACAAACGATCAATATTACTGTTAGACTGAGAGACAACTTATCTCACTGCACCCCTACATTTGGTTAACTCAGTGAAAAGCTAATTGTATTAACTAATATTAATAACATTTACATAACCATATTGTATACATACGCCATGTTTTTGAACAGACACATTGGTGAGGTGAACATACATGTTGTCCAGCTCCTGTATGCTTGTGTCATACTTGACAGTACAAAATCGACAAAAACCAAGCTTAAAAAGATAAGCCTTCAGAGGCCTAAAAGACGTCACGAGTACGTAAAGACGCATGTCGAATTTCTTTCCTCCGATCAACAAGGGATTGTCGATATACCTGAAAGTAAAGAAATATAAAAGTTTGTTAACATATGCTTGAATTCATATAATCTGGAAATATTAATTGTTTCGAGGTAGCGGTTAATTAATAACAAATCACTTTATTAACAAAAGACACAATGCATTTATTTTGGTTTACACTGTCATGAGACCTATGACTGTTGCTTAGTTTTATGAAAGAACGTAACATGCAAAAACAGTAATGAAACATTAGATTAATATTTAGTGATATATGAAACATAAAAAGTATTTATGAAACTCTCTCTCAGATGTTTTGTATTAAGGAAACTGTAACATCTAGTACCCACAATGGTGATGTTTCATGATCATTGTTGTTGTTAATTTTGTAGTAATTTGAAAAAAAAAGCATTGCAACAACTGTTTTTCTATCATAAAACATATTGTGCTATTTTTTAGAATATAGTACACAACCTTTACTTCTGCTGAAGGAAATATGCCACTTTAATACCTTTAAAAAAAATCACAATACTGATCCACTCTTAATAAAATTTTGACTTGAGTGGAGTAGAATATACTAGGATCTAGTACACAATAAGGGTATAAATAATTCTGGACATTCTCTAAGTTCTCAAAAAATAGTACTTGCTCTTGATATCGAAATTATATCCCAGTTTATAATAATAATATTTTCTGCTTTTAAAATGTGAGTTCATGTTGCAAAGAAAAAATCACTGGACTGAATTAACTAATTATTTTTTTACAGAATACAGTTTAATGATACAATATACAAGAGTACCCAATTTTCATATTTTTCCCCCAATTAATTTTTTGTTTTAGTTTTTTTACCACAATATGTCTTTTTTATTTGTAACTGCTAATGTAGCTACAAGCTGACAAAGAAGATATGTAAGCAATCTCTATTTTAAATGGTTTCTTTCCAGTATATTACCGACTACATTATTAGATTATAAAAACAGATGCTAGCCACACAACAATGGACTGATTGATCACATTTCCAGTACTTGACCCCTCAAGCAAGAATTAAAAAAAAACTCTTTGTAGTTAATATTTTCTTTGTTTTTAAGTTTTAACTGTAATCGTAAACATTGTTTAAGCTCTGTTTCAAAGATTCCAATAAAGAGATTGAAACACCGTGAATTTTTTTTTTTTTGCAAGTGCCCTTACAAAAACAATTAAAAATGTATTTTATGGTACTCATATGGAGAACATAGCAGTCAATTACTGAGCTGTTCACTTGTGGTGCACGTCAGTTGACCATCGTTTATTTAAACTAAGAATACAATTCTACTCACTTGGAAATAACATACGACTCTTTGGAAAGGTTCGGATTGAAAGGCGCTCTTGCTTCTCTGGACCACTTCTTGAGACGAGAGAGCTTGTTGATCAGAAAAATGCCAGCTCCTTGCGACTTCCCACAAGGCTTCATGATCCACGTGCTGAGTGGCGATTTACGATACTCCTCCACGAACATGTTGTAATCGGCAGGCAGAACAAACGTCGTCGGAACAAAATCCAAATGAGCATACCTTCCAGAAAATCCTCTTTCGGCTAAAGCACTTCCTTCTCGTTCCAATTCCCGGCGATAACGTTTGATGTTTTTTACTAATAAATCCTTACGTGTTAGTTCATAGTGACTGGGAAAGTGGTTGATCATTCTGGAAGAACACAAAAGTGTTGAGTTTATGTACCACTGCAGATGACGATGACATAAGTTTGATCAGACAGAACATAAACATCGTTTTAAGGCTTATGAAACTGTAGCACTTTAATAAAACTACTGACCATGTTTAGTTGTAATTAAATTTTGTAGTAGATCCTTATACCTAGGGATAAAACCATTCATGATAACAAGTATTGCACTGGCAAAGTAATATATCAGCAAAATTGTGAATGGGCAGGAATGCAGGAGAAGGCACTTCTATTTTCTTCAATTTATATGGATAAAGTTATTTCTTTATATATACATATAGATCTGAGCTTAGTATTTCCCCCAAGTGTCACACTTGTTTAACTACTACCATCTGCACTAACTAATAAAAACCTCATTAAGTTGCTATCATTTTACAATGGTTAAGAGTCGGCTTTAGTTAAAGCGCATCACGTCATGACATTTTCAAAAAAGTAGCACAATATCTAATTTCAAAATACTTATGTTGTCATAGTAGTGTAGCATTTATTAAAAGCTGAAGCCCATTATGTGCATCGTTTGTGTTTAACTGAATATAAGCTTTGATTTGCAGTTAGACTTTAGTTTTTAACAAATGCTGCATCAAAGTGTCCAGGAAAGTATTTAGAAGTAAGATTTTGTGTGACTTATTCAATTTGAGTCTTTGTTTGGTACTAGTGACCAAAAATGTAATGTAAATCATGAAGTCTTTCACTTTAACCAATGGTTTAAAGTGTTTGCCCTTGAAAAAACATTAAAAAAAAACTCTATTTGCATATGAATTTGTGAAATTAATTATTTAATACTATATACAGATACAAACTCCTTTCTTAGTCTGTCCACTTATAAAATAAACCAAAATATCAGATACAAGTAATTACTTAAATTTTAATAAAAAACAAAAAAAAAGCATTTATTAAACATTATAATTTTTAATATATGCTTTTTTTCTATAGAAGATAAAAAAACTACAGTGACAGTGGGAAAACTGATTTGTTCTTGAATTAGATTAAAACTGGGGATGGTAACTTTAATGTAAACCTCAGATTTAGAGTCACAATCTTATGTACCCACAAAAATGTGCACAAAAGGTTTGCACTGGTTTCTGATCACTAGGCTTGAAAAACCTTAAGCCCATTTATCAAAATTGTGTTCAAATGTAAACCTACAGATAGAACTGGATGGTAGTGTGTAGCACAGTTAGCCTATTATGTTGCTTGTGAATGCTTACACAAGGGTCATTTGGATAGTCAGGGCCAGTCAGTCAATAAAAAAAAAAGTAGTTACTACAAAATTATTTACTTATAGACAAAACGTAAGTATTATATTAGTTTAGTTATCTACATAGTTACCCTCGGAATTTAGGTGAAGGCTTTTGAATCCCTTCATCATTAATACAAGTTTGCCACTAGTGATCTCATACAGTTCTTCACAATTTACTGGAGCTTGTCGTCATCAGTGACGTTCCACAATGCTAGAAACTTTCTGAGGTGAAGAATGAGTATCATTTGTTTCTTCACCTTCTAAACTTTCTGGCCATGCAGAGCTTCATGGATAATAACAAGATGATAAAAAGCATGGTGCCCTGCTATGATAAGTGCCTCAATTCCGGGAGTGACAACAAAGAAAAGTAAACACATGTAATAGTTAAGTTTTGTCTATAATAAAATATATTTTTCAGCAGAGAGAGCGATTGTGTGCATAGCCAACACTGATTTTGTTGCTGAAATAGGCAGACAGACAAATGTCAACAGCAAGTGAAGGTTCTCGTCATGCTGTGGCATGCTAAATCTGATGGGTGACAACCCAAAATCTGATAAACTTGATAACATACAATAATTTTACTTACTGGTTATCATTCATGCGATAGCCGCTGTCAACACTGAAAATGTTTCTGCATGTCTGAGTACCGGCCCTGAAAAAAGATATGTATATTTATATTTTGGTATAAATTCAATTACACAAATGTGTGCTTTGTTAATGAACAACTTTAACAGATACTTTTGAAACCAGCAACACATATACAGTATATTGTATAGTAAATCCAGGTACGCATCTATCTACAGCTGGTTCAGCAGTCACATCTCATAGGTTACTGGTGAGGTAAATCTTTAGAGCTTGTATAAATAATGACCATTACAACAAACCTATTCTTCAATGTCAGGCTAGAGGATGATCTCGAAATGCATCAAAAGTGTTTTTTAACATTGGTATTCATTCTCCGACAAACACTGAAATGAAATATTACATCCAAAGTTTACTGAGAAAATCTTGCCCCTTCCTGGGCTACAAACCCAGGAACTTTGGAACTACACCTCCAGCCCATATTGACGATTCTCAGACATGAATACTAATAATAACACACGTGTCAAAATGGTTAAAAACACTTTTGTTAACATTTTTCAAAATATACAGGTATCATAGTGCTTGAATAACCAACCATACCTATTAACAAAAGCTACTCAGGTTAACAGTGTTATGCAATTGTTGTTTTCTGAAATAGCACCTTTCTGTAATTTTTTCTTATACACACTATTTATATATGATAAATACATACCCTATTGGCCACGTTATAAGGCAAGATTTTGCATTTAAAGTAGACAATAACCACACTTTGCTCCTACTCACAATATACAAGAAAAGCATTTGGAAAGCATAATGAAGACATTGACAAATGTGTACATGTAATAGTAGAACTTCTTCCTCAATTCAAGCACTGCATTTGATTTTAGTCAACTGAAGTAAGAGTATAACATTGAGATAATTGTGAGTTTCCAATTCCCACCATTATTATACGAATGTGGTTCTTCGTGAAGCAGACATCTTTTTTTTATGTGCCGTATATACGTATTTATCAAACTGATTAAAACAGACTTAAAATAGTGAAATTAAAACAGACTTAAAATAGTTAAATTAAAACTGAAACAAAACATTCATGATAATTTGATGATAGTTTGAAACACTTCATGAGTGGCCTAGCTTATACATTAAGAGCCACATTCCTGAATAACTATTGCACTCTTCCCCTTTTGCTGTGGATTCTAAAATCAGAGGTCATTATTATATAGCCAGGCTAATAAAATAAGTCTTCAAAGAGGTTTACATCCAAGGATGCATTTTTTTATCTCATCATTTTTAGTTCTCCGTGTTTACAAACCAATATCAACTTTGAATGTACTTGTGTATGGCAATGGATCCAAAATATAACCTCATCCAGTTATTTACTATAATGTATTTTTATTTGAAGGGTGCAGAGAAAAACCAACAGAGTCCAAAACCTGACATTTTCCACAAAAAAGCAAATAAACTTTGAAAGACAGGTTTTTTTCCTTGTATACATATTCTTACTGCTCAATATTTTGCATCCTCTCGTGTGTTTTTTTCACTATAACATTTTACGTGGCGAAAGAGCTGATTCCAATGAACAATATGGTAGCGTTATCTCGATTTTCATTTTTTAACTCTTTTGAGATGAATGGACAATCACAAACATCCATGCCTGACGTAGGATACGAAGCCACGAGCTTGGTATGCTAGCGACTACACCAAACAGGTTGGCTGTTATTAAAATAATAAAAAAAGACAATTTACCTTGTTCCTTGTAGTGAGTAGAAACAAGGTAAATTGTCTTTTTTTATAATTTTAATAATGGAATCCTGTTCCAGTTTCCGACATAATTTAAAAGAGGTTGGCTGTTTTGAGAACAGGTTTGAAACCCTCGATCTTAGTAGCTATCGGGTTTGGAACCAGTGTACTTGTGCGAAATGACCTAGCTCGGTTTTGAATTCATTGTCAGTACCTACACGTAAAATTCACTTTGTATGTTCAGTAATGCCTTGTTTGATATTGTAATGTTGCATTGAAGCTTTGCTTACCAATAAAAATTCCAATCTTCTTCAGGTCCCACAGGAATCCAGCCTCTTTTCTCAAAATTTGTAACTAACACAGACTTTTCCAAATCTGTACAATAAGTCACGCGTCCTTTTCCTAAGCATCCAGCACTAGCTGCCATTTCTACCTGCAAAAAGTTACAGTAATTAACACTATAGTGTGAAGAGTGTGTATAAATAGAAATGGTCTGCAAGTGTCACACCTCCAATTTGCTGAAACATTACATTTATCAGAGTTGTACAAGAATATTACACAATCATAATGTCTTAGTCTACAAAAATTGTGGTAGTGCGAAATCCATTTAAATACACCATTTGTTTCAATATTATTAAACATCATTAATGCTGATGTTTTCAAAATTACTAAAAACATTTTGTAAAACTTAAGGAAAGTGCAAATCAAAATTTATTGAAGTTTTACAAACACCCAAATGCTGTTAAACCTCAGAACACATGCAAAACTAGCTTACTTTTAAAGTTCTCACTTGAATTTATCATCCTATTTTCAACTGTGTACTGTTAAACCATACATTCGATCATCTTATTTTTAAAATGGAGTCGCTGCACTCTGTTACCCCACGTTCCATATTACTCTAAACCCCTTAGGCCTAATACTTATGATCAGTACAAATTATTTTGCACAGCATGTAGGCCTACCTGGTATACATAAATACTTAAGAGTCTGATATTGTCATATATAAAACATTATAAAATGAATTTAATGGTTAGGGGGCCTATTTGTTAAACCCCTCTTTAACAGACCATTATTCTGCAGGTAATGGTTCATAACAATAAATCTGTCCTTCTGTAAAAATTATTAATTAGATTGTAAGTAACACATTGCAGGCCATTTTCTGCAGCATATACCTACCTGGAATGTGATACATCTAACAATAGCATATTATCTCAAATGACTACATTAATCTTGATGTTACACCCTTCTACAACACATTATTCTTCAGTTAGATGAATTTCAAAACAAACATAATCTATTAAATATAAATTTTATTCACAGATATTTATTTAATGAAAGAGGTTTCAATTTTTACTGAGAAAATTTGTCTCCCTCAGAGAGGATCGAACACAGGATCTGTGGAACCTACTCTCCAGGTCATGTTAGCGATCTTATCACGCCTTAGACCACTCGGCCATCTCAGCTCATTAGGTCTAAGGCGTGATAAGATCGCTAACATGACCTGGAGAGTAGGTTCCACAGATCCTGTGTTCGATCCCTGCTGAGGGAGACAAATTTTAACATCTTTCATTAAAACATCATCTATGTAGGTTTTTCTGAAATCATTATTTACAAATTAAATTTTATGTATGCACTAGTTTAATTTTTAATATACCTTGAGTGAATTTATAAGATACTTCAGGATTCTTGTTAAAAGTTCAGGCAAATGATCAAGCTGAGTCGGCTCAGCCAAAATGGCTCAACTGGAGCTTGAGTTGTGGGATGTAAAGTATTCTTAATTGGCTAAGGAGTGCTTCTCAGCTTTCAAATTTAAGACCCAGGGAGGCACAAAGGTTTCACATTTGCTACTTACAGGTTGGTATATGTTTGCTCTTGGATGAGAGGCAAACATTCCCTTCCCCATGAGAGTCAAATGCAAAATAAACCATCTGATAGGTGGACTGCTTTCCCTCCACCTCTGCCTCAGTGCTTAGTCCACCAATCAGATGGTTTGTTTTGCATTTGACTCTCATGGGGAAGGGAATGTTTGCCTGTCATCCAAGAGCAAAACTAGACATTTAAAACAAATACCTGAGGATTTAAACCTGTAAGTAGCACATGTTAAACCTTTGTGCCTCCCTGGGTCTTAAATTTGAAAGCTGAGAAGCCTTCCTGAGCCAAATAAGAGTATGTTACATTCCACAACTCAAGCTCCATCTAAGCCGACTCAGCTCGACCATTTGCCTTAATAGGCCTACTCATATGTTAAATATGAAATTAAGTACCGGTACTTTATATTTTATTGTGTTCACACTATTACAACCTAATTAATAAGATGTATTTAATACATACTTTACTTCTTTCAGGATTTAGTCTGATTCTGCACATCCTCAAACTTGGCATTTTATGTTGAGGAAATATTTAAATTCAAGCACCGAGTAAAATTAGAAGATTATGAATTTATTTAAAAATGTTATATATTTTGCGTTTGTTTGAGTTTAAATAGTAGGCGGTAATAGATAATTAAGACTAAATTAAGTGCATTGTAAGTAAGAGCTTATTGATAATATCAAAAGAAAACATTTTAATGATTCAGATTAAATATAACCTTCCATTTTACAGCAAACCTTTTTTTTTCTATTTTATTCCTGTTGATATTGTTTGGATAGTTAATTTTTTAATAGTTGTAAAATTAAAAAGGTCTATGTAGCTTGTAATTTGCAGAACAGTGTTAAAAATAAAATTGAAAGAATAATAAATCCATAGATATAGTAGTTATTTAGTTTTTTTTTCACCTATTTCATGATAACTTATGTTTAAAAATAATACTTTATAATATGCAGAATTGTGCGTATACCTTGTATGAGCGTAACGGTGTTTACAACACAAGTAATTACACAATGTATATTTGGTCACCATGGCAACCACACAAACAAAACACGAATACACTCCGTTCAGCTTTTTGAACAGTGGGCACTTACCAACAAGCACTACAAGCGCCTCAAAATCTAGAGAGAGAGAGAGGCAGCTTGTCGGCTTTATCCATTTTCCTGCAAATAGGTTAATAATGGCTATTACATGAAGGAGAAAAACTAAATATCCTATACGATGTTCGTATTTTTTGGCTTTCTCCGTAACTACGTGAAGAAAAAGCAGCCTCATATGGCAATCATGTCCGTATGGAATAATACATCAGATCAGAGAGACTAAAAAATTCGACCAAACCTGGGGAGCTTTATAATTTCTGTAAAACATATTCAAAACAATAACGTTTCACTATACTTCCTAATTTTTTCTCCTTTTTTTAAAAAAAATGATATGGTTGCCTTTTGTAGAATTTGGATTTCTTACTTAACCTTCTTGACGGATTTTAATCAAACTTCAGATTTTATGATGATATAAGGTGGGTATAGTGTCCTTCCCATCGTGGTCCTACCGATACTAGATACGTCATTTCAGAACAATGAACTGTGCTTATTTTTTTATCACTCAAGATGAATGGACATCACACAAATCATGGTTTATGAGAGATTCGAGCCCACAAAATTTGATCTAGAGTTCCGTACGCTAACCTCTACGCCAAAGTAAAGAAAATGCAAATGACCCTTCTCAGTACGTGAAGTCAGCATTTACGTTAGTTATTAATTTCCCTAATATTTTTAACACAAATGGCTAAGGTTTCATTGACAGTTAATTAAAGGAAAGCATGGAAACAAAGTAAAATATGCTTACTTCATTACAATACAAAATAGTAAAGAAGTGAATTGGGTTTGCATAATCTAGTACTCTTTTCTTCGCAACCTGTCTACACGTGAGACTGTCACACTCTGACTGGCAACACCGCTTCGGATCAGCGGGAAAAGGGAATCAGCCGCGATACACGTGGGTGGGTTTTAAATTCATCGGATCCCAAAGTGTTTAGCTTTGCTCATTTGGGTTTTGCAATGAACCAATACGAAACACACGTAAGTGCAGTTATTTAACCTTGGTGTAGTCTTGTAGTTTTATAGCAGTCAGAAGTTATAAATGTCATAAGTTAATTGTGGCTGTCATAGATTGGCTTTTGTCTTTACCATTTTTGTTGTCCAAGAATAGAACACGTTTTGACAACTGGTAATGTAGGCCTACATAACCTGGAATGACAGAAAGGCAATAATGAATTAGCTGACCGGGTTGTTTTTCAGTTGTTAGGTTTGTTAAAATGGAGTAGAGTGATGTATTAAATTGCAATAAAAAAAGGCGCTAAAAGTCATTCTACACTTACCGTAATGTACAGAACTGACTACTGAGCACATTGAAGTTGGGTACAATTTACAATGCACCTAGCCACCTACTTCAAGATTGCACTTTATTGTAAATAGGGCAATGTATTTAAATTGGACCAGTCATCAGATGAGATCTGTCCAACTTTTTTGCAATTATTACTTCACTACAGCTGTCTTGTATGTTTTAAAATGACACCATTAATTTAGTTCAAATTTTGCCTGAAGGCAGAGTTGGAATCTACTAGGCCCCTATTACAAAAAATAGTGTGAAGCAAGCTTCTTACCTTATTCAACTAGAGTAAGGTAAGAAGCTTGCTTCACACTATTTTTTGTAATTACTAACCATGCTTCCTAGTGGAGGCCTAGTCTTTGTTTCTACAACAGACAAACATCCTAATCATTAAGGTGATCACTCGCCAGCGTCACCCTGAAGACTCACCAGGGTCACGCCTTTAAAACCCTCCCAAATCAGCTGAATTCAACTTTTTCTTTCTTTATAAGGTGATCACTCGCCAGCGTCACCCTGAAGACTCACCAGGGTCACGCCTTTAAAACCCTCCCAAATCAGCTGACTTCGACTTTTTCTTTCTTTATATGCTGTTTCAGNTTCAGAGTTAGTTAACTCTGAAACAGCATATAAAGAAAGAAAAAGTCGAAGTCAGCTGATTTGGGAGGGTTTTAAAGGCGTGACGCTGGCGAGTCTTCAGGGTGACGCTGGCGAGTCTTCAGGGTGACGCTGGCGAGTGATCACCTTACTCAACAGTCATTTTAATCTGGGCAATTCCACCGAAATGTCAACCAATACAGAACAAAATTAATTCACCAAATATCGTAAATGTTATATATCAATGGAAAGCTTATGAACCACTATAACTGAAAATGCTAAAATTTTCGCTCTTTTTCTTTCCTACACTAAACTACACGCATCAGAATGCAAAAAAAATACTATATGCAATTTACTGATTCTTGGACTGGTGTATTCAACAAAATAAAAAATTAGTATAATGTTTACAAATAAAGCATATTTGGCCCTTAGTATGCTGCCCGATTTTTGTTCTACACATACATGGTACAGAATTTAAAAATATTGAGTACTTTTTAAAACAGCCTTGAATTTTGCAAATCACATTTTTGTTTTTACGTTCGACACCAAAATGTGTATTTACTTTTATAACCTGTATAATTTTTTTACATTGATGATACTGCAAATCTTGCATTAGGCAATAATGAGGACTTAAGCACAAGCATTGCTGTTTTTTTTAAACCTTACCCTTTTTCTTAGAAAAGGGGGATCGGACGAAAAACAATTTTTACATCCGACACTTTACGTCCGACACCAAAATAAAATACATTAAAAGAAAACTTCCCAAGTACTTCACAATATTTTACTCAGTATACATGAGTTAATACTATTTAATTATGATGTTGTGTCATTCTGTTGCCTAGGTGTACAATCTTTTTAAGCAGGTGAATCCTGGGATGAAAGGAAAATCCAAATTCTGTTCTCTCCGTCCTGCACACTGCAAAGTTTAGGTAACATCCCTCATTCAGTGTGTGTTTGTAAGTATCATGAAAATATTCGCTTACTGTTGAAGGGCCTAAAGAACTCCACAGATTTGTCTTCAGACATTCACTGAAGAAATGGTTTGTGATTCATCATCTAAATCCTGCATGACTGGAGGCTGCAAAATGTGTGTTGATAAAATCAGTGTTTTTGCACCATCTCAGGAAGTCTTGAGGAATGTGGCAAAGTACTTCTAGTGGCAAAAAGATGCCCACTACCAGAAAGTAGAAATTTTAAGCTCAGTTCAGGAAGCTTTTGATGAGCTCAAAAGCCAGTTAAAGTACTTCTTGTTCCATGTGTTTGTGAAGCGCTCTCAAGCTTTGTCCTTCAAATCAATGAAAGCCAGGGCAGATAGTTCTCACATTCTAGTCCAAGTTGATTTCTCAGAGGATGCATCACTTGTTCATCAGAACGAAATTCAGTCAGCACACTGGACCCACGGCCAGGCTACTGTGTTCACTACTTACATCTGGAAAGGAGAGGAAGATGGGGAAGGTTACGTCATCATCTCAGATGATTTGGAACACACAAAGTGGCAGGTTTATTGTTATATTGACAAACTGCTTCACTACATAAAAATAAATTATGGTCCAGAGTTAAGGCTCAACCAAGCTCGACTACGCATCGCCACGCTTACGCGTCGCAAAGCCACGCAATGCTCCTGGGAAACTGTCGTTTTCAATACTGACCATACTCGCCTTAGCTTAGCGATGCGATGCGTATTTAAGCATGGATTTAGTTTAAACAAACGAGTAGCGTAAACTGCCTTTTTGTTGTGAATTGTGACAGCGCCTTGATTGGTACATTCTTTCGTCGGTTTCATAGGGAATGAAAATATGATCACGAGATAAATGTTATTAAGCGTGTATGTCATATCCTCGCACTAGAATGGCTAGGGTTTCAAGACCCGGTCTCTCTTCTTCATTGTCGGACATATTCTGCTCTGCAAAGGTTGATCACTTCCTATACTTTCATACACGGTTTTCACAATGGCGCCGATTCCTTATGTTGGCTCTGCGCATAATAGAGACCATATACAACATCAATATCAAATTTACGTGTTACGTGCGCTCGGATGCGTAAAAAATAGAAATAAGCACGGAGACTCGCGCGCGTTAAATGCGTTGGGACGNGCTAANAGCTTGTGCGCCACATTTCAAACGAACCAATAGCAGCCTTCAAATTCTCTCGCGTTGCGTGGCGATGCGATGCGTAAAGGAGCTTGGTTGAGCCTTTAATGTCTGTTGACATTTTTTCAGATGGTCCTGCATCTCAGTTCAAAAATCAGTACATTTTCTCAAGTCTTCACTTCTTGGAGGAAAAGCATGACTTAAAACTGTCATGGCATTTCTTCGCTACGTCCCATGGAAAGGGTGTAGTAGACGGTACAGGAGGTACTGTGAAGAGAACTGTATGGCAGCACGTGAAGAGTGGGGGTATTGTTGTCGACACTGCGAATAAGTTTTTCGAGGCAGCGTCAGGACTCTACCCTAACATAAAGGTTGCCTTTATCAGTTTGGAGGAGATTCGGGAAACAAAAAGTGATAACCTGGAAGATTTATGGAACAACTGCGAAGGTGTGGGAAACACTTTAAGGACTCATTTTGTGTTGCCTCCAGGGAAAAACCATCTCTTAGTAGGTGAAACATCAGATGAACCTGTGAAGAGGAAGGTCGTTTCACTCAAACAAAGTGACGAAGAGGATTCTATTAAGTCAGATCCTGAATCGGCAGTAGTCAAGAACTTGAATTTGGGAGATTGGGTAATTGTTACCTATGATGGGAACAACTACCCTGGAGAAATCACCATGGTTCTTACAAATGGCACTGTCGAAGTTAACGTGATGTATCCTTCGGCTGGGGGGAAGTATAAGTGGCCTGCTACAAAGGACCAAGATGTGTATACTTACAGTGACATTGTGAAAAAGATAGACAGCCCAGTTCCATCAGGATCCCAAGCTGAATGCTCTGCTTCAACACGAAGATAAACTGTCTAAAATGTTCAATTATAACAAAATCATATGTACCCTAACTCAAATAAGCTTCTCAACTGAGTATTTTCTATAATTAAAAGTATCTCTCATAAAACATTTTACTGTGCTCCTTGAAATAATTATTAAGTAAAGCTGCTAAAAATGAGTGATGAAAAGTTTTTCATTGCCATACTTATCACAAATACATTTATTTGATCAGAGATTTTACGTCCGACACCATTTTTTTTTAAATTTGTAGCTTATTTGATTTGTTATTAATTTTGTTATGACAAGAGTTATTTTGAACCTGTGAACCTCTATTTTAGGGGGAGAAATGTTATAACTACTAACTTACTCAGTTCACAGAGTTTTGGGTTAATATCCGAGTTGGTGAGGAAATTAATGTTTTCTGTTTTACGCCCAACACCAACATTTAAAACTAAATTTCCTAGTAATAAATTTTAAAGAAATATAAAATTATAGACCAAAATATTCCTTATGGAAAGGCCTTTAAGGAATATTGTAAAAAGTTGAAAACGGTTTCATCTGCACTTAGAAAAAATTAAAAAAGTAACAAAAATCATCTCTGGATTTTACGTCCGACACCATGGAATTGCCCATCTTGTGTTTACTTACAGGTCTCTATTAACTGCAAGTATAAAATTATTAATTACTATTTAGGCCTAGCTATAACAAAGTGCAAGCTTGTAGTAGCTATCAGGTGGTGGTAATTTGATATTGATACATCCCTATTTGTTGATTTTACAGACGTTTTAATACAACCGTGCTATGCCACGATAAAACTAAGCATGTGTCACACTAGCCTGGTGGCAAAAGAGTTGTAGGCCTACAATGATATGAAGAGACACTATAAAAAAGAATTGATTAAAGCCAAAAGACTGTATTATGACAATCAAATCAGAAATTCATCGAATAAAAGTCTCACCACTTGGAAGGTGATAAAAGATGAAACTACTAAGACTAGTTATAAGGAAAAGTCTGATCTGACGGCTGAAGAACTAAATACGGGCTTCAGCAGCCATTTCAATTTAGATCAGGTTTCTCCTATTTTTGATGTGGATAGACAGGTGAGTGATTTTACCTGGAACAGGACTAATTCTATTAAAAGATGGAAAGAATCTAAATCTCAAGATGTATATGAAATGTCCAATGCATTACAAAAAAGAATAATACATGTGGTTGCAAAACCGCTAGCTGGAATTTTCAATCTGTGTATGTCAAAGGGAATCTTTCCCGATGAGCTTAAAGTATCCAAAGTAGTGCCGATATTCAAGAAAGGTACCGTAATGATGTAAGCAATTATCGCCCTATATCAATAGTACCTATTTTGTTCAAGGTACTTGAAGCTGTCAGGAACTCTAGACTAATTTTTTTTTTTTTTATATAAAAACCAGATCCTAACTTCATCTTAATTTGGTTTTAGGGAAGGTCTGTCAACAGTTAAGGCCATTGAAAAAAATGGTTGAAATGATCTATGGGGCGTTTGAAGACAGAAAATTTGTTTTGACTATCTTTCTGGATTTAAGTAAAGCTTTCGACAAAGTTCCACATGGCTTACTCGTAAAGAAGCTTTACGAGTATGGTATTGGAAATGAGGTTTTGAACATGGTGATATCCTATCTTCACAACCGTTACCAGTATGTGTCTTGTAAAGGCATTTGCTTTGAATTGATTGAGAATAGATCTGGTGTGCCACAAGGCTCAATTTTGGGTCCTGTCCTTTTTATAGTTTTCATGAACAATCTACCGACGAAAATAGATCCTGAATGCATTTTATATGCTGACGTTACGACCCTATTGATTGGGAATGATAATTTGAATACCGTGGCTAGCATTGCCGATCAAGCTTATAGACAGGCAGATATATGGTTTACCAATAATAGAATGGTGCTTAACAAGAGTAAAACAGTGCATGTTTTTCTCGTTCAGGGGTCTTCCGATGGAACCCGATAGCATTCTTGCTTTGGGCATAATGCTTGATACCAGACTTAGTTGGTCGTCGCATGTTAGAACTAGGTAAGGCAGTTGGAGTTGAAATACAAAAATCAGACATTGATGCATGTCATCGCTTGTACAGCAATAAACCCGAAATGCCTCCCCCACTACTAGTGAAATTCTGCAGCCGACTGAAAAGAGATGAACTGCAAAAATGTAAAATCTCAAGAAAGTCAACAGACCTAGGCATCCAAAAACAAGCAAGACAAATATATGTCAATGAACACTTAACACAGAGGAACAAGTATTTACACAAAAGCATGAGGAAATATGGATACAAATTTGTGTGGACGAGAGATTGCAAAGTTTTTGTGAGGAAAAGTGAAAATGACGGTGTAATTTGTATTAAAGACGAAAATGATATAGAAAGACTCATGCCCCCACAAACAGAAACTAGTGATAAGTAGTCAAACTTACTCAGACTCTTATGTGAAATGGTTATAGCAAGTGAAAATGTTAATGTTAGTAAAAAACAGATAGGAAATAAACATACATTTTAACGGTACGGAATGTAAACTAACTATATCGAAGAATACAAATCAAGTAAAGGTGTATCAGGAATTAGTTTTGTACATTAATGCTAGAAGTATACGAAAAAAACTAGATGACATTGAAATAGGCCTACTAATAAATACCATGAAAAAAGTTGATGTAGTGGTAATATCTGAAACATGGATAAAAATTGGAGAAGAAGAGTACCATAATCTAACAAATTTTAATGTAACTTATGTGCAAAAAACAACCAGTACTGGTGGTGGAGTAGGTGTTTTTGTTAAATCAAACATAAAGTGGAGTACAAAAAAAGTATATGAAAAAGAACACTGTATTATACATATCAATATTGAACAAAATGGCACTAAATATGATATTGTTGCTGGGTACAATCCCAAAGTCACACATGCGATACCCTTCTTAGAAGACCTGAAAGTAATATTAANTACCATAAAAACAAAAAATACTATTGTTATAGGCGATTTTAATATAGATGCCCTAAAACCGAGTAAAACTTTAGATTCCTGTAATTCACTAATGGCTTTGTTTCGACATGTATAGATGTAACAGACAGTATCCGACAAGAGTAACACAAAACTCAGACTCGCTGATTGACCATGTATATATAAAAAATGAAAATAGTAAATATGTAATTAATAACATAGATTCAGACATTAGTGACCATAATATAATTGTACTTGAAACTATAAATCAAACGGCAAATATAACAGGAAAGAATGAATATCTCACAACTAAGAAAATAAAATTTACTGAAGTAAATAAATACGGTAAAGAAAACAATAAATTTGAAAGCTTTGCCGAAGACGTTAACATACTACAGTGATCTAGTCTTATATATACAAAAAGGTATTGAAAGTGCAACAGTTAATTGTAGGGCCTACTGACAAATTCAAATCAAATACAGAGAAACAGGCATTGTTATGGGTAAACAATGATTTTATCAAGCTTGTCAAATGAAAAAATATATTGTTCAAAAAAACTAGACAAAATCCAATGAATGAAAACATAAAAGATGAGTAAAAAAATTGTAGAAACATGGTGACTAAATTAAAAAGACAATTAAAGGGAGATTACTATACAAAACAGATAGAAGCAAATAAGAATGATATGAAGAAAACATGGGGCACAATAAATGGAATTCTAAAAAATAAAACTGCATCAACAAAAAATCAAAATATCAGCCTTGAAATTGGAGAAAAAGTTATAATGGACGGGAGTGAAGTATGCAATGCGTTAAATGTATATTTCACGACAGTTGCCAAGGAGCTAGCAAAAGAAATTCCCAATACACAGTACAAACAATGTGATGATTTTAGCCCTGTAAACACACTATTTCTTACACCAACTACTGGTGAGGAGGTATATGGAATAATAGCAACACTTAAAAACAAAAACAATATAACTAGTGACAAAATATCAAACACTCCTGAAACATTGTAAGAAAGAATTAGCATCACCCATATCTGACCTTATTAACATGTGCCTTAGCACAGGCCAGGTACCAGATATATTAAAGATAGCAAGGGTTATTCCAATTTATAAATCGGCAGACAAAACAAATCCTGGAAACTATCTCAATGTTGCCTTCAATTTCAAAAATACTGGAAACGGTAGTTAAGAAGAGATTAACTGCGTTCTTAAAATACACAAATTTTTTTTATGAGAAACAATATGGTTTTCAAGAAAACACTGGAACACTAAATGCAGCGTTTGATATTATTAATCAAATTCAAGGTGCGTTAGACTCGGAACAGATCGCAGGTGGCCTATTTGTGGATCTAAAAAAGGCTTTTGATACAGTAAACCATTCCATATTAATAATTAAATTAAGGCATGCAGGAATAAGAGGATTGGCATTAAAATGGATGGAAAGCTATCTCAAAGATAGGAAACAATATGTAAATATAAATAATTATAATAGTAATGAATTGTTAATAGAAAATGGAGTGCCACAAGGTTCGGTCTTAGGCCCCCTACTTTTCTTAATATATATAAATGACTTAGGCCACATAGGATTGCAAGGAAATGTATCTTTATTTGCTGATGACACTAATATTTTTTTATACTGGTAGTAGTGCCAACGAAATAAGACTCGATTCTAAAAGACCTAGAAAAATTATCATCCTGGCTAATAAACAATAAACTAACCATGAGCATAAAGAAAACAAATTACATGATAATAAGTAAACAATCATACATAGTAGACAACACAAGACAAATAAGTATAAACAATGTAGAAATTGAGAGAGTTAAGTCAGCAAAATACCTCGGACTAATAATTGACCAAAATTTAACTTGGAATGAGCATATTAACAGTATCAAAAACAAAATTGTACCCATAATAGGTGTAATGTATAGAATAAACACTGTACTATCAAGAAACTTACTACATTGCATTTATAGCTCAATGATACATAGCAGGTTGCAATACATGAATTTAATATGGGGACTTGGAACAAAAAATTTGATAAGGGAGCTAGAAGTACTCCAAAACAGAGCCATTATAATAATTTACAGGTTACCATACGACACACCAACTAAACAAATATACAAAATTAGTAATATTATGCCATTAAAAGTACGTGTCAGTGAAGCAATTGTAACGCACATATATAAAATTATAAATAACCTAACCAGTACAACTCAAACATTCAATCTAAATTCAAACATTCATATGCATAATACCCAAAATGTAGATAATATACATATTCAACCATCAAGGTCAACCACTTTTGGAATAAAAAGCATAAACCACCAGACTATTAAGATATATAATGAATTACCAAAAAAGATAAAAGAAAACGTAAATCTCAAAATCTTCAAGAACAAATTACGAAATTACCTTATAGAAAAATATTTTTACGAATAAAATAGCCTAACCTGTGAAAAAAATGTGTTGTATATATTGATAAAATTGTGTAGGTACTGTAGAACTGTCTTATCAGATATTTTTGTATTGAATTATGTGTATGTCACATCAAATACATAGTGTAATTGGATATATAAGGTATACATAGATATGTGTATAGCATTAAGTTATATAACAATTCAAAAATGTAAATTCAATATGTATACACTGCTCAACAAACTACCTCTGCCAAACATTTGTAAAAAAAATTGTATTGTTCCACTCGATAGAGCCTAGGCTTTGAGGAATGTTTAGAGAAATAAATAATAAAAAAATATAGAATTTTTGTGTAAAAAAACTAGCCAAAGTTATTTTTTTTGATTAGGAAAATGAGATGTTTTGTTTCAACACAGGTGCTGGTGTCGTCTATTTTGCTCTATTCCATAGTATTATGTGATATGGGATATTAATTTGGGGTAGTGCTACTGCTATCCACTTAAACCGTGTTTTGCTTTTACAAAAAAGAGCTGTACGGTGTATATTGGGGCTAAGTTCAAGGCAATCATGTAAAAAGATTTTTGTAGACCTGAATATAATAACAATTTTTAGTGTTTATTTAATTATATGTCACCTTGATTGACGTTAAGATTAAATATAAGAGCCTCTTTGATCTGTATTTAGATCTCCATAATTATGATACCAGATATAACAAGAACATTGTAACTAATACATGTAGATTGAAATGTGTTAGTAACAATTATAATAACTTTGGAATCAAAAGCTTCAATAAACTACCAACTAAAGTAAAAGGTTTTGATCTAAACAAATATAAGAGTCTACTAAAGAAATGGTTAACAATAAAAGTGTTTTATAATTTCCTGGATTTTTTTGAAGAAGACATGAAAGATTTAATTTACACTTGAGTTTATGACTTATTTTATATTGCATTGCATTGTATGTTTTTTTTAATGACTAACAAGGAGAGACTACAGTTCATGACTCACCGATTTTGCTGTAAATTTTTTTAGGGGTTCAAGGGCCCAAAAGAACATATACGTGTCCTGGCGTTTAATTGAATGGGCTCCCGTTTTAATTAAAAAATAATAAGTAATTATTCTGAGTCTCGCATATATAATCCTTAGTTAACGCTTTCAACAACTGCTCTGGATGGCTCCGTGACAAAACAATTGGCTCTCATCCAGTTGACCCGGGTTCAATCCCCACTGATTCTTTAATTTTTTTTAATACTTGTTTGCCTGTTTTAATATACATATTATCAGAATATTGTACGCAAATGATTAGATGACTTTTGTTTTTCAGAAATACAGTAAATCGTGCATTTGAAAGNACNTTCGTTTTNTGTGTTACGTTAGAGTGAGACGTTTGGAGTGACACTGATTTAAACTTTGGTCGGAGTAGTACCGTACCAGTGGTGAAGCTGGCAACATTGAGAGCTAGCTCATGAACTTACCATAGAAGTTTGTAAAGTCGTAAGCAAAATATGGGTCCAAAATTCTGCACTTCGCACATGACTGTAACGTCTCCCACTACCTTCTTACCACCGATTCTCCAATTACCAGTCACAGGTGGATGGGTGGTAGGAAGGTAGTGGGAGATGTTACAGTCATGCATGCACGACGTGCAGAATTTCGGACCCATATTTTGCTTACGACTGTAGCCTACCATCACTTATGAATTACCTTGTATACAGGGTGGATCACCTAAAACTTGCACCCAAAATAACTTTGTGCTTAGATGACAAATATAAAATAGTTGTAACTAAAGTTGCAAGGTATCAATGGGGAAAGGAAATTAAGCACACTAGGCGCCACTACGAGCCTCAATAGGCCTACATAGGCCTATATGATTTGTTTTTTCAAATGGAAACCCCAAT
>KZ869418.1:9765-22506 GCA_003456935.1 Machilis hrabei | reverse complement strand
TTTTAAGCTCACACCATCTGTTTTTTTGTATTCGATGACTTCTTTTTTTTATACCAATTCAATCAGATCCACTTTCTCCTTCTCAGAAAAATTGGCAGAACGTTTTTTAATATCCTTTTGGCTCATATAATAATAATATAAAAAAAATCCTTTTTACTTTCTGAAATACACCCTGCTATTGTTTACACTTTATTACATAGGCTATATGCGTGTTTGCGCAATTTGCCTGTATTTTGTCGAAGCAATTAACCGTCGCTATATCACGTGATACCAACTGCCAATAGCACAACACACGAAAGGAATGGAACGGAACCAGTCTCGTTAACTAACCAAACCAGCTCTTTGGTAAAACGTGGCTTGGTGCACACCAATGTAGATAACCGGTGATTAAATTGGGCTGGTTAATCTGACCTCCGGTTAGTTAACGGGCCATTTGACCAAGCTTGGTGCACACCACCATTAGTGTTGAAATACAGCCAAAACACCTTCACTAACCTGATGCTCATAATTAAGTTATTTGAGTCTAGTCTGATTTGATAACACCTCTTTATTCCATCAGCATTGTGGAGCTGACCTGTACTGAGTCTTGATATGTTTCAGCCAATTACTCTGTTTCAGTAATTCATGCAAGGCATTTATTTCTCTTTCAGGTTATGTACAGGAGTACAGTCTGACTGAAGAGCAAGATGACCAGTTTAAGTATTATTTAAAGCCAGTAATATTTTATAAGGGGAGCTTTAAAAGAACTGAGTATTAGTTAGTTAAGACGAGTGCTTGTTACATGACATCTGAGGTTATGCATTTGTCAGAGCAAGTGTGATTAAAAGAAAAAAGTGTTTTGTTTTCAGTGTGATATGTTAGAGTTATTGACAATAAATTGTTACATTTGAAGACTGTGTGTGTGTATTAGAGTAAAAGTTCAGATTATTTAGGACATATATAGAAGAACAGGGAATCGAGTGTACTAATTAATTTGTACAAGACTTGTTTTCTAGTTCTTAACTTTCCCCCCAGAAGTTTTGGAGTACAGTATGTCATTATAAGCAACGAGTTAAAGGGTTGAGATGTCCAACTAAAACTTTTTTTTCCCTGTATGTACTGTAAACTTTCTGAGACTGAGTAATCAAATACATTTCTTTTCATTGTCGGCAAATATGTGCCACAGTGAATAGATTCATTTTGTTTGCATTTCAAATGGTGCTTTTCAATGATTATTTTTTTGTATACCAGGAATGCTTTTTCTTTAATGAGTCAATGTGTGAAGTGAACATTATTTTTGTGGTATTAAGGGGATTATTTTGCCCCTGAGCTTTTTTTTTCTTTGTTGATTTTTGTAATTAGATTTGAAGCAGTATATGTAGTTTTCTTGTGGGTATTAACAGATATCTTGTAAACTCAGTATTTAACACGAAAGTTGATCAGTGAGGTTGATCAATAACTTGTAACACACAGCTTGCTTTGACTTATTTTTGTAAAACAAGTGACAGACATGTAACGTGGACTAACTTGATTTTGTCCACCTCAGTTTGGCAATAAAACTTCCTCACTGATCTGTAAATTTTAGATTGTGACTGTACTAGCCAAACAAGGTTCCTGATACTAGACTATGGCTACAATGTGTTTATCCAGTGGTCTGGAAGTGTGCCAAGATATAGTAAATACAATACAAAATGCTTTATTATGAATGCAAGTTATAAAATCTAAATGCAACCATAAATTGCTGTTCCTGAGCTTAACGGTGGATAGTTCCTCGTGGACATTGCCACACTTTTGTGGCCCTACATGGTTCCTTTTGAATATAAGACTGTCTTCACAATTTCTATGGAGACCAGCATCAGCTAGGTGCACTGTAAAAAAATAAACCTGTGTAGTCAGTGGCTTTTGTAAAAGTACTTTTTTTTTTTAGATAACCAAAAATATTTTCGTTAGTGTCCTGGGACAGGAGAGTGGTGTGTAATCCGATTTTATTGACAGACACAATTGGATGATTTAAACTGAAACCTTCCATGATGTGGCAACCAAACTCCCTTGTCAATAATAGATGGCCATGATCCTGTATGAAATAATGAGTCTGCATTAACAGTTAATAGCTAGACAATGATGACTTTAGAAGAATGTGAGTTTACAACAGAATCTCAGGATATGGAAGTTAAAAAGCACAAACATTTTTTTTTTAAGTAATATGTTGCTAATGATTTGTGACTGTAAATTATGATAGGTCAGCAGATGATTAAAAAGTGATGTGATATATAAAACAGAAGAAAATTTAAATGTCATAAGTTTACAGACTTTTTCCGATAAAGTAGATAATTAAAAAGACAACGTTCACCCCAATATTTTGAAGAACAAGTAAGGTAGCTGTAACTCAAGCATTTTGTTATTCTGGCAGTGCAGTGTTCTGCTTGATTTGTTTTGGGTTGATTTGCTCAGGACATTACCATCATTAATGAAAGTTTTTGTGTTAGCCGTCTGCAGCATCTATTTTTTTTTTTTCAATCATTCAATTTTTATATGAAAATGCATTTTTAAATTTCCTATTTACGAATGTGTGTCAAAGGGTCGGCCATAGACTTAAGACTGAGAAATACTGTGTAGGTAGGTATACATTTGAAGTGTAAAGTAAATCCTAATTTGTATACCAGGATTTCCATATAAATTGGTCTGAGCCAGACCTCTGTGTATTAATGGATGGTGTGGTATGTTTAATTGGTAGATTAAATTGTACCTGTTACCACTGTGATTAAATTTTAGCCTAGATTTGTTTATAGTCTATTGTACTGAAGATTGTATGGATTCCTGGGTAACACTCCCATCAATAAAAGTATTCTGCTATGGAAATCACTGTTTTTAGTAAACTGTAGCAAGTGCCAATAACAGCTGGTCAAGGAAAATTTACAATTTATGAAAGAGTTCATTGCCAAAATGGCTGTGGTTGAAACGTGACAATTTTCTATTCATATTCTGGTCGTATGTGTAAATAGTAGGTTTCATATTAAATGGTTCAAGAGAGGGAGAGCGAAAAAAAAGTTATTTTGAAAGGAATATTAAAAACTTATTTAACAAAGAAAAGTGGGGCTTGCATTTTTAAACTACTGTGTTTCACAAGTTCTAGCATATTGAGTAGTCTGATGAATTATATGACGTTTGTTTCCATGAAAGTTGCTAGTATTCTTTTCATGTTGATGAATGTGGAAAGGAAAATAGGTTTGTGTGTGCTAGGTCAAGCTCCCTACTCTGGGTTGAGATATTGTATTTTAGAATGACATATTTCTAAGGGGCTGTGCCTCTTTATAAAGACAAAGTTGCAATATTCATAGTAAATGTCCTGGTCAGCAATTATATGTGAAAATACTAGTGAAGGCAATGTAAAACAATTTTTTCTAGAAATGCAGAGAACTTTTATTGTTTGGACCTTCCACAAACTGTGTTACTGTTGTAATGCTACTGTAATGAAGAGGAGTGTTTACTAATGGGGAAAATTTGAAAGTGGTGTGTTTTTGTATTTTTCTACCTTGCATATACCGTGTATGACATTTTGTTCCTTGAATTAAAGAAATATTAAAAGAATACTCTGATTATTTTTTCCCTTATGTGTACTCCCTACAGCCAGGCCAAAAATCATGCTCCTGGAAAACAAGTCGCTTAATATCTGACTTATGTTGAACAAATCCGGGAAACTAAAAAAGGGGAGACGTAGAACAATGTCTTGTGTTGATTTTGATGTAACGTTTCAAAAATTAATTAAAACCTAATACATGTAATTTGGTTATTTCTCAGATTTTTTTTTAAAAGCCGAATTTACCAAAAACCATGTTAGATTTTAATAACTTTTAGAAAATTGTATACCAAAATCAACACAAGGCATTGCTCTATGTCTCCCCTTTTTTAGTTTCCCGGATTTGTTCAACCTTGGTACCAAATGTGCACTAAACTTTCAAAGATGAAAATGTTCATGAATTATTGTGTTTATAGGCCCCCCACAAACATTCATCTCTTGTTCAAGTTGACGACAAGTTATGTCGATTATTTAGGATTAGGCATCCCAAACGCTGAATGTTCACGGGAACAACTGCTATGGGCTTGCAACCACAGCGGCCAGGATCGTCATTCACGGATGTACAGCCATCTTTGAAACTTTTTGCAACTGACTTTTTCATTACCATACTGTGCTTGAAGTCTTCTGTAAATGTCCGCTGGTCTTATGCCATCTTTTACAAGGCACTGTTCCGTGCATGCACTAACATCACTGCTCGCATTTTGTCTGACAATCGGCAACATGTGCACGGCCTAGCATTGAAAGAAGACACTTGCCACTTACCAGCACGAGTAACTCATCGCGCTGACATGCCTTTTTATGCCTATGAAACAAAAAGTCCTGGTTTGGCTTGAATGCCCTACGTAAGTACTGTTCATCCACATCATCATCATCATCTAGCTCGTTTTGTGTATTTTCGTTCCCTATTATTTTCTTAACCTATGGTCCTTCACAAATATCCACAGCAAGTGGGATTCAAACCCAAAACGCAGCTAAGCCTTTGCACGTACATCTACTAGGGCCAGCACCTCAGTTAGTGAAGTATTGCAAAATTTGTTTCGAATATCTTGGAAACAGTCATTCCACTATTCTGTTAAAATTCTTACATTTATTTGTAACAGTTAGACCAGCACTATAAAATGCTGACTTTCGAAAAATTATGAGTTTGACGGCTGTATACGTTCACTTGTAAGACGTTTTAGGAAATTATTCTGCCAGATATTGCAAATGGGTATGATAAAGAGTTTCTCCGGCCTTAGGCTCAAGGAGGAAGACATGTTAAAATGACAACACACAAATAAAAACAAACAACATTTATTTTTGGAATATCACAACTAAAATTAAAACCAAAAGGTAAACAACAGTGCCACTTACACTTAAACATCATCTTTCAGCATTGCCACCAAGTGTCTTTCTCCCTCTCACAATTCAGGCACAGGGTTTATTTTCTTTGTTAGAACAGCAAGTGATTTTGTAGCCAATTAAACAATATTTGCACATACAGGGTGCTTGCATCTATCATAATCATCACAAAATGAAAAACAGCTACGAAATTTTAGCCTTCTTACTCGATATAGTGTAATATTTATTAATAAATATCACTATAATTTTGATTATGGTAAACCTGTGACAACATTGAACATTCAGACTTAAACCCAGTATGAAGCTTCAAGAAAAATTGAACCATGGAGACAATGACAGGAGAAGAAAAAGTTATAAAAAATGTATGATCACAAGCCTTGAATAAACTTAATGTGTAAAGTGTTATTGGAAAGAAGCGAAAAGAAGACATAATATATAAGAACATCTGTGTTGAAAAGAGATACTAACAATTGCTACCCAAATAGCTGGGTGTAGTGTTTCACCGTTAGGTCAAAAAAAGTTCAACAATGAGCACATCTCAAGGATAAAAGGACAAAATGTTGTAGGTAACACAAAGAGGACACGCATAGTCACTAGACTCCTGGGATCGAAATAGAACGGCTGGAACATTACAGAGTACGGAACCCTGTGCACAAGTACCAATAGACAACCTTACAATAAACTGATGACAGATGTTCTGGATTCAAACCCCAGTTGGAGTCACATTTTCACAGTATAATCTAAACATCTAATATTTAAAAACATGTCGAGAATGAATCTCAATATTAACATCTTAAATATGGTACACAATCTCTCTACACAGACTATTTTCTACTCTAAGCTGTCTTATGACTTAAGTATTACATAATTTACACACGTCACAAAATAATATAAATATCACTAAAAAAAACAACCTACATATAAATGTAATTTTTGCATGGTAAATACTTAACAGTCTTATTTTGGTGGCATAACATGTAGGATTTGTGCCTTTTGTATGTGATTTGTTTATATTAAGTTGATAAAGTGATGCTCTTTAATATAAATATTTTTTGTTATAGCATCATTTTAAAAATCAGAGAAAACATTTGTTTCATCTTACATTTAAATATTGAATCTCTGAGTTAAGCTTCCTGTTAGGTTGCTGAGCTTGTATAAACCGGCTAGCTCAACACAGATGCCTGTCTTAACTTGCTAACCTTATATTTTTGTCTCTGTTTACAATTCACCATGTTAACATCAACAGTGTTTATTATAGCCTACTGCACTTTTTTTTAACTTAAGTGAAAATACTTTTTAAGTGTTTAATATGGTAGGCCTAATTTGGTGATGTTAAGTAATACTGTAACTAGTTCCTAAAATGACAGACAAAAACTGGTCAATTTCTAAAGTGAAATGTTGTAACTCCTCCTCTTTTAACAACAGGTTGGCTTAACGGCAGAGTGCTCACCTCTTGATCGGGAGGTCCCGGGTTCAAATCCCGAGGCTGACTCCTAGCCCTGAGTATAAAGGGTTATCCTAAGAGTGTGCCTGTGCATCACTCCACACTAAGGTAAGATCGTAGGCGTCACCTGGGAAGGATGTTAAAAGTGGGGTCCCATCGATAAGTGTTCGATGTAAAAGAACCCACCACCGGCTGTATGTCGAGTGAGTGGCAAAATTCGATAATCCTGACGCGGATGGGGTCTACATTAGACCATCGCAGTCAGAACCATAAACTAAACTAAAAAAAAATCTATTTTTTAAGGCATCTAAAGGTATTTAAAATATCACATAGATTTATTTAGTCAAATTATGGGGTGATAAAAGATCTATACAGAATTGTGTATTATTGTCATTAAAAGTGCTTACAATCCCTGAAATTAGATTGCAGTGTTAATTTAAAAATAAATGTCATCCCATTTCCATCCCAACTTGAAACTTTTGGAAACAGATTAGGAAACATGCCACTTTAACATATATGTTTTTGACAAAATTAAAAAATGGACTTATTGAGATTTATAAAAATCAAAATTTTGGAAATGTATGAAAATAAAATTTTCTTTCCAACTATGTCATGCGGTATATCAAATGAAAGCCCTTTTTAAGAGCTCTACAATGAACAAACAGTTGCTGAGGTACAACAGGTTTCATATAGTGATGTTCATTGAAAATTGGAGTTTTTCGCCATTTTTTTAAATTTTATTAAAAAAATCTACTTGCTTAAAAATTCCTAAATTTTGTATTCTTCATATTCTCTATGGGTACAACCAATATAATAAAAATCATAACAATCTGAGACATCGAGGTTCAGAGCCCATGTTGATTTGACGTGGAATGACCCTATTAATATCTTAAATATGGTACACAGTCTCTCTACATAGACTATTTTTAACTCTAATCGGTCTTACGAATTTAGTATTACATAATTTACAACACAATGAAATATAAAATAATACATAAAAAAATATCACTACAAAAAATGTTCATCACACAATACCTAAATCATATAGTTGTCTTCAAAGTTAAAGCAACAGTCAAAGGAATGCAAATATATCTGGTAGGTAGATACAAATAACACCGATCACAGTTTAATCTGAACATCTAACATTTAAAAACACGCTGAGAATGAATCTCAATATTAACATCTTAAATATGGCACACAATCTCTCTTACATAGACTATTTTCAACTCTTAAGCTGTCTTACGACTTTGGTATTACGTAATTTACACACAACACAATGAAATATAAAATACATAAAAAAATATCACTACAAAAATGTTCATCACACAATACCTAAATCACATACATAGTTGTCTTCAAAGTTAAAGCAACAGTCAGAGGAATGCAAATATATCTGGTAGGTAGATACAAATAAAACTAATCACAGTTTCACAGCCATTATTAAGATAGCTGATTTAAATATTACTAAAACATTTTTTCCGATTGCCTAGAAGTTTTTCTAGATCAAAATTAAAATTACCAAACATCTACAACACTAGTATCGGAGATCTTTTTACATTCTGAAATTAGTATGTGAAAGCAATTAATTTGCAAATATTGTTATTACACAAAACAGAAAAAAAAACTTTTATGAAAAACATGAATTCTGGCTTTTGATAACAAAAATGTTGTTAACTTTAGTTATTATTTGTTTTCATAAGTTATTATCTTATCCTAAACAACACATTACACAAATTTAAACACCCATGAATGTTGCTTTACCTCCAAACACCAGTGTATTGTAAAACAAATTTGTAATTATAAAAAATTAAATATAACATCAACTTGCTTGATGGTCACTTGAAAACATTTCTATCAACTATATAACATAAAATTCAGGAACTTATCTCACACAAATATCCAAGCAAGTGCACAAGTATGCATCAGAATACTGGGCAAGAATTTGCAACACCTATGCCTTTGGCAAACCCAGTCTTTTACAGCCCATTGCAACTTTACTGCAATTGTTTTCTTTGCCAAACTCTGATTTCCATCCATTAAGTACAATCTTTATAATACAATTTTTTGCACCTAGAAATAGCAAACAGGGGGTGCATAATTCTAGTGCCAAAAGACTACACACCAGCCTCAGGCATGAGATCCATGAGATATTTCTGAATTTCCACTGACACTTCTTCGGAATCCGGTGCATCAGAGATGACCCAACTATCATCCGTACTTTCCATCTGTTCTCGACAAATAGGGCACGTTTTGTGGCTTACATTCCTGTCAAGTATAAGAAAAACAAACAATGTATTTTTATACATATTACAAGACCCGTTTTTAAATGAATCTCGTTAAAACTATCATGTGTGGTTATAAAAAAACTGTAAATATAAGTTAGTGGTTTTTACTGGGTGTATTATTTATTCGCGAAGGCCGAACGGATTGAACACACAACCTAGTAGGGGATTGAGGTCGAGATTGGGAACTGTGCTTGGAAAAGAAATAGCGGAACCAAATAATATCGAGTTGCCTGAGGGGGAAATGAATGTGTACAACCAGCTGATGATGTTGTTTTGTGCGATTCTGACGATGAATCGGAAGCAAGTGAGACTACAGAAGTAGGGCCTAAAGGTAAAAGTAAAATAAGAGAGGAAATGTTGACTGAAGTGGTTATGGAAGAAAGTAGGCCTAAGGCAAAACAGAGTATTAAGTTGGTGAAACGTGTGACAACTATGATCTTATGGTACAGATGTTTAACATGATGGAAGAATTGAGAGCTGAAATAAAAGGAGATAAGGGATATCATACGCAGTAACGACACACAACTGAAAGAAGGATTAAGGGTAGAAGTTAAACAAGAAATCCAAGCTTGTGAAATGAAAACGAAGGTTGACTTAGAACAACTGCAAGAGAAACAAATAGGCCTAGCTACTGATCGAAGTAATGAAAATCCAAACAAACCAAAAAGATATGTGTAATTCCATGCATGATTTGAAATTAGAGGTACCAACAAAGAAGTGCTCAAGAGGTAGACTTGATGGGTAGGGTGGTTGATGTGCGGCGTGAAAGTAAAAGAAACTAAAGATCAGTGTAGTAAAGAAGTAACTGAATGTCTGGACAAGGTAACACAGGATATTGAACAAGCTTCCAAATCTGTAGAAGAGGTAATGGATAAGTTTGAATCTACAATGAATATAGAACAGGAGAAAGTCGCCAGATCAAAAAAAGAGTTAAAACCTGTCAATATTTGTAGTGCCTGGGCTAGGTTTTCAATACTCATGGGAAATCGGAGAGTAAATGGAATTTTTATTGTTGATGTTAATTTGTTAGTACCGAATTTATTTGGCTATGACTGGTTGAAACATTTGGGAGAAGACAAGGTTACAGATGATGATATGTTATGCAAGTATCTGCAAATTGATGACTTAAGAGATCATTAATGAATGCTATGTTGCCAAGTGTACAGTACACAATTATATTTTAGTGGCTTTTGATGAACTTTCAGTACCTGGTAGCTATTGTGCTACAGTGTCATGGTTGAAAGGATATACCGTTAGAAGGGACGTGCCCGGGTATTATCTATTATAATATGTTCCTCAGAATAATGAGATGACTTGAACTTAATGATGTATTTTGTGGATTTAGTGTGAAGCTAGAGGGAGTGTTGCTGCAATGTAGGATTGAGTTACAGAAAGTTGTAGCCTTATACATTCAATGTCACTTCAGTTTTGTAAGGCTTATGTTGGGTAAATAATTTTTCTATCGTCGAATTTGCTTTATACTATGAATTTGCAGTGTCCACTGCTATATGTATCATGTGGGTTATATTAATCATGCATTCGCTGATTATTGTGAAAAAATAAGAAGAAAAAAGGGGGTCTCAGTATAAATGATTGAGCTGAATATATTGATCAGGAAATTGACACTGATATACATACTCGAGCTCTGAAAGGAAATGCTTATTTTAACTTGATGTAGTGAGCTGGTGATAGAGAAATATACTTTAAACATCACATGAAGTAACTAACTTGAACTGTATGTTCTAGGTTGAGATTTGGATCTAATTAATGGATATAAGTTGATGAAAATGTCCAAAAAACAAATATAACTCTGTCACAGGATGGAAATGGCATTGATGTAACAATATATGACAAAATGATGTATACTTGTGTATGGATGGTATAGTTAAACCAAGTAATGAAAATTTAAACATAGTTGACATTGAAATGATGTGAATCAAAGATAAACAAGGATGACCTTGAAAGCAAAATATGATCAACATAATAAACTGTAGAAAAGAGTAATTCGGATGAGCATAAAGACACAGTATATAATTATGGTAATTAGAAGAAGGCAGATGTGTAGAGAGGTAATATTAAGGAAGTTTTGTAAATATGGTGAGCTATGGAAGGAGTAAAACATGTTACGACTAGGTTAATTAAATTTAGAATTAATGGATAATTGTAGTTTTAATTCCAATTTTTTTGGGGGGGCGGGGGGTGAATATAATATCATAAGCTTTGAAATTAGTAGGGATTCTATATTTAAAATGGAATGCAATTTATTTTAGTAAAAAAGCATCATTATATGGTTTTAAAATAGTAATTAATATGTTTTCAATAAGTAAGGGCAGGTTGTAAACACGAAAAATCATGTAAATTAGGTAATGCTATTTCTTCTCCATTCTCTTTGTATTTATTTGTGTGTCGAAAGTATTAATTCATATCTCCAGTTGCCAGAGGCAAAAAGAGTGTGTGGTACAAACAGCTGAGGAAGGAATGATTTCATAACTTCAGAGATGCAATGTCCTTTTACATAAAAAACAAACTTGATTTAGCATGAGTATTTCTCAAAAAATATACTTATTTAATGAACTACCAATGACTAATTAGAAAGAAGAAGCGAAAAAGGCAATAGCGATAATAATCACCGAATAGCCGAGAAGTGTGACGAAGCCAACAATGGAGAACGAAGGCGACAATTAACGCTTTTTTAATGAATAAAAAGAGAGTCTTGTAATGTCTGTCCAGGTAGACAGATGCATCAAATCCAGATAAGTTAGGCCTAAATTATATCACCGATGACAGTAGACCTACAATGTTGAATACACCAGATATTTGGACTTGACCAGCGAAATTAAGCACCCGACTCATAATTATTCGAAGACTACGACTTTATACGGTAAGACGAAACCATTTATTATAATATCAACCAGAGCTCTCGATGGATTCAACCTTCTATAAACTTTTCCTCGCACCTAGGGGAAGTAGTGAAATTAAAGTTCAGGTCTGTAACTAGTATCAAAATTCCATGCATGGTAGCGTCGTAGTTTTAAAATAGTGAATGTAAAATTGAGGGTTTCACAGGGGTTGTAATTAATGTAGGGGTGGGTATGTACTTTACGTGGGTGGATGATATTGTCATTGTATGTTTCTGGAACCGAATTCCTCGTACAATTATTTCTGGTTTTCTGGGAGGGTGCTGTGATCACCAAGGGTCGGCAAAGTGTAAAAGTAAAAATTGTCATTGCTATACAACACTTATTTGTTACACATTTCCTAATAAATATGACGTGTATCGCTTACCTTAACTTTGCTTAGCTTTACACCTGTCTCGGACATTTTCTGGTTTTTAAGTGCCTACTTCCATGTTGTGGGCAACAGGAATCCATCTTCAAAGCCAACCAGCTTCCGAGACAGAAGAGTAAAGCTAGTTTAAGGTAATTAATACACTTGCAGTATAATAATGAGAGAACACTGCTAAGTAGCACAACTGAGTACAGTTATCAGTACAGTGACTGAAAACTCAACAGCAAGTTTTGCGACTTTTGTGTGTGACAACCCTGATGAAGACCATTGTAATACGACTGAAAAGTCGGTAAATTTTATACTTAAAACACGCCATAACATCCACAAAACAATGAACAACAATGAAACAGTTTTACTTAATATCTCTGATACAGGTGGAGGCTTATTCATTCTTTATGAAGTCAATTTATTTTTATTTTGTTTGTTATTTATCTAAGAATTATGGTACATTGGATTACATGAAACCTCAAGGTACTACCACTATTTTATAACAAAATATCACAGTAAATACTACTGAATAAATACCATCGAGCATGAACAGGTTCGATAACACCAGGTATTTGCTGGAAAATGTGTGTCCTTTATAATTTTGCACCCACTAAATTAAAAAGTGAAATTTAATTTGTCATGTCATATATGGATCAAAATCTGAATTTGGGACAGTTCAGTTGCTTAAAAGCTAAAAATTTGAAAATTGATATTCATTGTAAAAAGTAATGTTTAGATTATGATGATGATATGGTGTTTTACGTCCCTTCGACACACAATGGGTCATTAGGGACGATGAAACAATGTTTATTGTGATTAATGAAGGTGAACTTAATTCT
>KZ869417.1:101894-113715 GCA_003456935.1 Machilis hrabei | reverse complement strand
CGTCTCGTGATTCGACAGTTTAATTGCTTAATTATGGCTAAACCATTAGTCTGAAAGGTCTGCGAAAAAAATGTTAGTAACAATATTGGGTCCAAAGAACACGCTCTCCAATTTTTGGTACACATTTTTTAAACACCCTGTATAAGGTAGATTTGGAAGTGATCTAGCTATGTGAAAGAAAGCTGGAATCAAACCTGTATATAGCCTTTATCTGATTTTCGTTTTTCATAATCAAACCTATTTGTGTGTTAACATCAATAAATGGGGTTACAAAATGTGAACCAATGGACTTCTAAAAAAAGTCTTAAAGTATTAGAGTCCAAAATAAGTATTTATTCCTTTTTGCGTAAAGCGTCGTGATACTTTGTCAATATTTTGAAGAAAAATATTTTTTTTTTTTTTTAATTTTGTTAAAAGTGGTACACCCTAATACACACATTATTTCGTAAACTTTCTTTTAAGACACACTTTTTTTTATATTCAAATATACAAACAATTATTCGGGAATCGGTTCCCGAACGTATCAAAATAAAATTGCTCCGAAGACAAAAAGTCACTACACAATTTTCACTATAAAAGGTGATTCTGAACTCTACCGACACACTGTAAGAGGATGTTCGGGAGAAGTACCTGAACGTTTTGAGGTAAGGAAGTAGTGGTCGCCGGAGTCTTGATTTTGAGTAACAGGACTTTATTGGTTGAAAAGTATAACCCGTGAAGTTATGCAACCTCAGCATGCCTAGGTGGAGAAAATGGATGATTAGACTATCATTAATTAAATGCACGGAAAAAAATAGTTAGTTGCTCCAACCAGCTTGCAGGGTTGATTTTGGTTTTACCCAGTAGCTGGTTGAAACAACCATCTCATAGTGTAGTCAAATATGCAGTCAGTTCCAGTAACGTACCAAATGGTCACACTGTCCAATCGCATGGTTGTCGCAAACTGTTCATAACCAACTACCAAATTGAGTGGTCACTGCAACTAGCCGTTTTTCTCCGTGTGTGAGCTTACTTTGGAGCACATCTTTTTAAATGGTTTATGTTTTAAGTAGTCTATGTGTTGTAAAAGTAGTTACAGTTCCTAAAGCCATGATGGAATTACAAGTGGTTGTAGTGTAGGAACCGAGTACAGTATACAAGCGAAACACATGCAGTTAAATAGAAACTCTACAAATTTTAACCTTGAAGTTCAATGTGCACTTAGTTTTTTTCATTCTCATTGAAAATAACTTCAGCTTCAGTGATTATTACTTATATGGAGAGCATACAAAAAATAAAGAATAAGCTTGTAGTCAGTAAAACGCAGACTTGACTGTTATTTTCAGAATATCTAGCCGGCCTATGCATCTTGTGGCTGTGAAAAAATCTATATTCGATGGCTTGAACTGACTCACTAAGAGATAAACTTCCTGGTCATTTCCTTCCCAGTAAACATCCCGTCTCTTGTATGTATTTATCTCAGCGGCGAATGTTATTTTTATGCAGTGATTTTTTTTATTAAACACACTTCACGATGTTTATGAATTCTAAACTCAAATTTTGCAAATCATAACACACCAAACGCTTCGTTGCACTAAAAGCATCTTAGAAAAAAAAACAGCTTGTGTTTTTCTTCGTGGTGACTTGGTTAATCTGCACGCTGAACAAACAGCGTCAAAAATATGACACCTGTCCTCTCATTTGCTGCTATATTACAAAATGTGTAAATCCACCATGACTTCAGGGCCACGCCGTTCGATAATTTATCAACCAGTTTTTGCTTTTTATGTAGGTGAAAGATTATATGTATACATCTGTCACGACTGGTTCCAAAATTGTTTAACTTTGGCTGAAAAACGTATCGGAAACAGGGAATCGTATTGTAAACAATCACTTGCATTTTTATATGTATTTTTCGAGGTGTTAGTATATTAGTTAACACACATAAACTTATTTTGAAAACCTATCGATGGAGTAAGAGATATGTTATTTCTGAGCTCTTTTTTAATAAAAACAAGTAGATGTCGTATTCTTGGATTTCAACAAATCATTTGACACTGTGCCTCACTTACGGCTGTTACACAAGCTAGAGGCTTATAAAATAGATCGTTCAATCCTTAACTGATTAAAGTCCTTCCTTTCTAATCGATCACAAAGAGTAATTATTGATGGAGTCACATCTAACTTGGTCCAGGTCACGTCAGGAGTCCCACATGGTAGTGTATTAGGTCTTTTGTTGTTTTTACTTTACATAATGATCTACCTGCGAACATCCTGTCCTCCATTCGATTATTTGCAGACGATACCGTCATATTCAGGATGTTCAAAAACATCGGTCGGAAAATTTGTGGAGTGGTAGGAGACGTCAAAATAAGCAAAAAAGCGCCAGACAACCTAGGGCCTAAACCCCACCGTTATAGAACTAGAGCCCTTGACATTTGACCAATCACGGGACAACGCGCGAAAGATTGAACGTTCGGCACCGCCTCGCGCCAACAGAGACGACGGTGCCAAATCTAACTCGGCAATATACGATCTCTCATTTAGGCGTCCTTTCCAATTACGACCCTGCTACGTACAGTCTACTTAACTTCTTTTCATTCGTACCCATGAATCTTCGTAGCGCAGATGGTAACGCGTCTTTACAGTAAACGGACGAAGCTTCTCGCGGGACGGTGAATATACATAACTAATATGTATAATCACATTTATCGATAGGATCCCACTTTTAAAGTCTCTCATGGAATACACGTTATGTTTATACCTTAATATGGTGTGATTCTCAAACAGGCTCGTTGTACAACCCTTTATATTCAAATCAAGAAGACATCCCCAAGGGTTGAACCCGGAACTGTCAATTTAGAAGGCGAGCACACTACCTGTCCGTAAATTTATGTAAATAGTAGGACACTCTCGATAACGTAATTCCTCACCAAAGACCATATTCTATAAAACAAGTTTATATTGATCAGATAGTTTGAGTGGGTTGCATAACCCCAGGATATTTACTGTACGTATTACGTAATTCCTAAAACAGCAATTTCTTTAAAAACATTAAGTAAGGACTCTAAGTGAATAGAAAAATGAATATAAGTTTTCTGTCTAGATGGACGCTAACGCTTCACGTGATCAGAAATAACGACTATAGATCGTAACTGTGTTAGAATCATTTTCTCCCCTGTTGGAAGAGATTTACGAAAACAGCCACACATTGTGTATTTTAAGAGAGGTATAGATTATGCAAATTGCTTTCCCTTGTTCTATCGACGTTGAGACTGTTACGCCTGGCTTCACATTTCTAGCGTCGCTTGTGAATGTATCAATAATGATCGGCCACAGAAACAAGCGTTACGAATCCAATACTTGGCGCCCACCTTCTGTTTAATGTTCAAGAAACACATTCAAAGTCAGGTGGCTGTATTTTGATAACAACCAGATATTGGCAGACACATTGATCGTATCGTTTCACATTTCAAACAAAGATCTAGAGTTCCTCTTTAAGGCTCAACCTAGGCAAGCTTGTAAATAAAACTTATAAAAGTATACCCACTGGACTAGTTAACAAACGTAATAAACAAATGAATCTATTTTTGGATTAATATGTAAGAATGAAAAGAAAGCTACAGCATGATAAACCAAAAGACTCCTGCCCTCCGAAAAGAGTCGACTTTAGCTCTTCTGCATATAAGCCTCGAACACAATTATTTTTCAGACAAAGGTTGTATGGTGTGAAAAGAGAAACGTGACACACTAAACTTTTATACTTTAATATGGTTATGTATCGAGATATCAGCATTATTTATATTTTTTAATATAAAACGTAAAAGCTCTCGCCAAGACCGTTGCAATCAACCTTAAAATATATTTATTTCAGCCATTCCATAATAATATTTTCGACCCAGCGTCATACAATTAACGTTGCACCACTACTTAGAAGATAAACCCTAAATATTACTAAATTTAAGTTTCCGAAAGGACTTTTCAGCAGCAAGATTTACAGTACTATTGTGAAATGGGGCATATAATGTGAACTTCACTAGTGTAAACTCTAAACACATCAAAACATGCATATCTCAAACACTAGTGTAAAATTAGTAGTATAAAACGGTTAACCCTTGAATTTTGGGCAGTGCTTGTCACTGCATTTCTGAAATAAATTTGTGTTTTGTAGTTGAGTTGAAAGATCTTGACAAGCACTTTTACTTATGTATAATCACAAATACAATTACATTTAAAAAATGAAAATAGTTTCATATCTCGACAGAAAAAGATAATGTAAGAAATACGTTTGGTGCCTAACGCGTGCCGCTTGATACCATGCAACTTTTTCTTAAATATTTTAATCCATAATTCATAGCTTTTTATTAAAGGTGATAACATTATTTGACCCACGAAAATATTTTTTATATAAATATTTGTGTAATATTTTATTATTTTATGAGTTTCGTTAACTTATACAGGGTGAATTGTATATGTTTTTGTATTATACATGCCACTGCGATCCTTGATTTTAATATCACATACTTTTTTGTGTTTAGGGCATTCCTCCGTTCTAACAATATATCATAAATTCTGAACACTGCAAATATGTAACGTTATAACCATCATTATATCCGAATTTTGATGAATGCTAGTAACAAGAACTTTGATTTCATCTTCATAAGATACTAGGTATATGTGATATAAGTTCTTCCATTAATGTTTCCTCACAGCGAACATACTATATTCATATTGGGAATTTATTTTGATCTACGACATACGTGGAGTATCTGAAAAGTTCGGTGGATGGTCCGACACCTCAATGGCAACATAGGCCAGGTGCGCGTGCATGCAAATGGCTATCCAGAGACATGTCGAGAAGCGCCACCTAGCGTGGCGTACACGTGGCCGTCAGGGTAAACCCGCTGCAGGCAGGAAGTTGAACGTAGTCAGTGTGAAAGGTAGTGTCACAGTGCAATGGAGCAACGAGTGAACATCAAATTCTGCTACAAATTGAGGAAAACGGCGATGCATCCGGCGCGTTCGGCCAGAGTTGCACAGGACTGGACAGTGTATGTTGTTGCATGATAACGCGCCTGCGCACTGTGCGATCCGTGTGCTCAAATCCTTGGCTCAGCGCGGCGTACCTGTTCTCGATCATCCATCGTATTCCCCTGATTTGGCACCTGCGGACTTCTTTCTGTTTCCCCGCCTGAAGGGGGTCATGAAAGGCGCATGTTTAGCGAACGTGTCGGCAATCCAAAAACGTGTGACAGCGTTTTCTGCGATCGATTCCTAAAGAGACCTTTGCTGCTAGTTTCCAGAAGTTTTATGAACGTTGGCAAAAGTGTGTTGTGGCGGATGGTGATTATTTTGAAGGTCAATAAAGGTAATTTTTGTGTATCTTCTGTTTTGTTTATTTTCTGATACCATTCACCGAATTTTTTAGACACACCACGTATACTCTTATTGTACAAAGAATTATAATTAGCACTGGTGAAATTACAATATTAAACCAATTTGAATTATTATTTTTCTTTACAGCTGACTTTCGAGTATTGCATGCAATTATAGAAACCTTTAACCATATTCAGGTTTTTAAATCATACACATTTTGACCAATCTTAATTCAGAACAAAAAACTAGTAAAACTTGTATTTTATAATGATATATTTACTTGAATTTGATTATTGAAAAAGCCTTTAAAATACAAGTAGCATTTGGAAGGTAAAGAAAAGTGCACAAAATTACCCAACTGCTTTCGCTGTAATATTTCCAATGTGTGTAGCAGAACCAGTTAAATCTATCTTTTTAGTATATAGTAATAATACTCAAACAGCATTACATGAGAGTAATTCCTGCATCATATAAATTATAAAGAGTAAAAAAAAATCATCGAACAGCTGCTAAACTACGACGTTTGTGGTCAGCGGTGCAACACTCAGTTTCAGACATCTAAGGTATATACATTATGTATATGTTTGCCTATATAGGCATTATCATATCACAGATTACATACCGACATCGTATTGTTCGTTGTTTCTTGTTTAACAGTTCCATAAATAGTTTAAATAGTAGCAAACCACTGGAGGAGCCCCAATTAGCATAAAATATCAATCGCATTTTCCCCCTTTTTTTTCGGGGAAGAGGATATTTAAATCTAAACAGACACATGTCATTACACGCCGGAGGTCCCAGGTTGGATTCCTGACTAGGGCTGGGTGTTATGCTTGTGCTGTCCTAAGTGTGCACTTGTGCTGGCATCCGTCTGAGCACTCACTTGTGTTGTCTTACGTGTGTGCACTCAATGTCTGAATAAAAAGTGGCCATAAATGTTATGTGCTAAAGCACCGGAAGTAATGCCAACAGGCGGTTCCCGGTGCATAACCCTAAAAAAAACAAAAAAACAGACACATGTTAGGACATATGAATTTTCTTTACTGCTGTTACACGTACTAACATTTATGGTATATCTAAACGGTAATAGAGACGGTAAACATTAAATACGATTTGAATGAAGGATTTCATGCGCATTAACTTTTGATTTTCTGTATTCTGAATATATTTGGAAATTGTCTGTACATAGTGTAGAATTTTTCATATTTTGAATTTTTTTTTNTTAGTGGTTAGTGCACCGGGAACCGCCTTGCGGGCATTACTTCCAGTGTGGCTTATCACTAACGTTTATGGCCACTTTTTATTCCGACATTTGTGCATACACTTAGGACAACACAAGTGAGTGCTCAAACGTATGCCAACACGAGTGCACACTTAGGACAGCACACAAGAATAACACCCAGTCCTAGCCAGGAATCGAACCTGGGACCTCCGGCGTGCAATGCCACGGGACTAACCACTAGGCTACCGGGGCCGGACACATATTCTGAATTTAATTCAGCCCAGTTTAACTGTCTTAAGGCAAATGTGTGCTGTCGTGAAGCAATTTTTCAGCAACTATATCAACATTTTTAATGAATATCATGATATGGGTAAACTGACTTCTTTAAGACAAATTCGACAAAATATTTTTATACAGCATCTTTTAAATGAATTAATGACAAAATGGCACCATAATTTTGTGATTTGGAAACGATCGATCAATCAGTGTTTCACGGCTTCTCAAAAACGTTTACAGTCTCCCAAGGCGTACGTATGGCTTGAAACAAACGTCTGTCTGATGCGTGGGAAGTTGATTTCGTAAGACAGTACAATGCTTCCTTGCCACACACAGAAGTTCCTCTTCCCTGGAATGGGAGTGCAGCCACCAACGCTTTGCATTCTGGCCTTATTGGAGCATGCGGCTTTTTCGAAAGAAACGTTGGAATACCAACTCCATAATCTATATTGAGGAACCTGTTCTGAATTCTCGATTTTCCTTACCTTCGAAGCCAAGCCCTTCGAGACATGAGTCCACGAAATGGCAGAGTGATCCAGGATATTGGGTCTGCTAAGTTGATCTACAGAATTTTGGTTGACTTTCATGTTGCACAAATCATTTACTCACCCCTTCTCTTACACTTAATGAAGTAAATGAAATATTGAAGGGTTGATGTAAGAGTTACCTTTCACTTAACTGCATCATGTTAAGGCACGTTGTTTTTTAAATACGAACAGGCATTCAGAAGAGCAGATTGATGCCAGCAGTGTTAAATTAAATGTTTTACCAGTGAACTTGTAACAAACTCTAAGCTATTACACAATTTACGTACATGACTTAAACGCCTGGTTTGACTATCTTGAATTTCGAATCTTAACTTGTCATTAAGTCGTATAAGGTATATACAGTAGATAATTTGAAATGAGCAATTACACATTTACTTGTACATAAAACCTGCTTGTAAACATCCTTGTTTTATTAAAAAAATAATCTTCTCTGAGATGCCACCAAATGATTGACGTGTTGCCTAATGATCTATGCTGTAACACAGCGTGGACAGAACATGTTCGAGAGATTTGACGTAAAGGTAAAACTGATAGAGAATCTGCATTGCAGTCCTGTTTGTCCCCGTTGTTGTGAGGATCTACAAAATAAGCTGTACTCTTTAACAAAACCTATCAGGTCAACTACATTGTTAGAAACTCGCTTTTAAATCTTCAGTTTATAACAGAACGTTGTATTGATTTCCTCAACTTGCTAGGTAGATCGCATGCAACATCCCTGTATCCGAATATCCAATACTGAAAAGTGGACGCTTCAGTTAAACATTAAAAATTGTCACATTATTACTTTCGCAAACGAAAAGGAGCCATTGATAATTAATTATATGTTAGAAGGAAAGATCCTTCAGAGGAAGAACGAAGTTAATGACTTGGGTATAATACTAAATGAATATTTGTGTCCCCATAATATTGTTACTCATTTGGTTTGTAAAGCGAATAAATTATTAGGTTTTTTTAAAACGTCCTGTAACAATTTTCTAATGTTTTTTCAATAAAAATGTTGTATATATTATTGGTAAGGTCTCANCTAGAGTATGGTTGTGTAACTTGGTTTCCACATCACAAATANGCCATTGATATGCTGGAGTGAGTTCAGAAAAGATTTATTTAGTGGCTGTATTTTAAGTTCGGATGTCACGATAAAACCAGTTCATATGATGAGAAATGTAATGATCATGGACTATTAACACTGGAAGCTAGATGTAAGTTTGCTAACTTGTAAATTTGTACATAATGTATTTAGTGGTATGATTGATTGTAATAACATATTGAGTGAATTGAAATTAAGGACACCTTCCAGAAACACGAAGAACCTGGCATTATGGGAGATTCCGTTTTGAGGAATTGACGCTAGACGGTCTTTGCCATTGATTAATATGTCACGTCTATTAAAGTATTTAATATAAATATAAAACAATTTGGATCACGATGTTCTGAGATATTTAAAAACAAATAAAAGTTTAGTGTAAGCTGGCAAAGTTTTATGTAAGTTTATATAACCGTCTCAAATATGTAGTTGTTAGAATGTTCTTTGAAAATGTAACTATGTTTATTTCATTAAAACAGTTGTGTACCCAAAATACAGTGTCAATAAAATATCTACAAAGTTAAATTTTCAAAATTTGTTTATTTCACTAAAACAGGCATGTACCCGAAATACACTGTCAATAAAATATCTACAAATATAAAATACTGTACACAGTTAGGGATCCATATAACATAGTTCTTACTAGTCTCATTCGGCCCACACTACGCACAGTAGCAATATTTGTTTATAAGCGTTAAAATGTAATGGGAATTGTGTCCAAGATGTTCAATGTGTTGGGTTGAAAAACACTGAAAGGGAAGCGTCAAGATCGGAGAACGCGTAGATTTGATAAGGGTATCTGTGGCGAACCACATCTTAATGCATGTGACGTATTGAGATATAGGAAAAAATTGCTAAAATATATTTAGGATGATAACTAAAACAAACACACACACATATATAGATATATTTGCGGTGCTATTTCAGAAACTTAAATGCGTGGTATTTGGTGCAATACCACCTACTGCCAAAGACGTATTAAACTGATTGTCGATTAAGATCCGCCCTCACTCAAAACGAATTTAGATTAGCAGTGAATTTGTCAGTGTACTGTTATTAAGTACTGATAAAATTCAGAAAAAAAATATAATGGCACTCAGAATACCACATATGTACTAAATTTAATTTTCGGTACAGTTTTTCGAATAAGCAATAACTGCTTTTATATGCGGAGAAAAATTAAACGACATTGCGTTTTTAATGCTGCGCACAAGTGAAACTACGAATCATCAACACAGTAAGAATATTTCTCATTAATACGTTATCGTAATGACACTTTTCACTGTTATGTATTATAACATTTCTACCAAGATTAAAAAAAATTACAGCTAGGTATTAAGTGAGACATGAAGGATGATTAATATATAGTATCACACGTGTACTAAATACCTTGGTGCTAAACCCTTTGTACTAAAAACAAGCGCCATTATCATCAGTTCCCTCGCGTTGTTAAGTCATTCTATCGATTGTGAGGGAAGTTTTGACTTGTTAAGGGGGCATTTCGAGAAGACACAGCCATCAAGAGGACATTTCCTTTGTACGTACCTTATGTGAAGCAGAGATTTGCTTGGGCACGCTCGGCAAACAGTGCGTCTCCCTGTCAAAATGTAAAAGAGCGTTAAAAGTCACAATCGCTTCTGGCGCAGCCTTCATCTACACAGTCGAAGTAATTCCGTGAAATGTCAGTTATCATAACAAATGAAGGACTTGCGGGGCTATGGCGGTCAAAAGAGTTGTATTTGACAACAGCTGCTGATGACTTGTTAACACACGACTGTCACAATAGAAAGAATAAAAGCTAAATGGTTGCTAACTCATTTACAGTGATGGTAATTGATAAAAAAAAATAGAAATGATTCTCTATTTTTTTTTTACTCCGCAGCGTGTAATTAAGTTAACCACACAGGCAGTAGAACTTTTAGGCTAAAATACAGCACTCGACCCCATAGTGCAAAAATTTAGAAACGTATTTCGTAAGTATAGTTTATAATTCATTTTGTGAGCTGCTTATTATTGAAATAAGATAAAGTACTACAAAGATAACAAACCATTATCCCAATATNAAGGATCCCGAAGGAGAGTCAGTATGCCAGATCTGTTTCTAAGGAAATGCATATAAAAATACACACTTCTAAATATGTACAGTATTTGGAGCTGTAATTTCTACAGTTCAAGTCAATAAAAGTCCTACGGTTTGTAAATACGTGATGAAATGTGTACATATTATTTACAAGGAGTCATAAAAGTAGGATGCCGAATTTGTCAAGCATTATACTCCTGCTACAGGGAAATAGGACCAAAGGTGTCGTTCTTTACATAAACTATGCTACCGGTAGGATCATAAAAGATCAGGGGATCTCTTGGGGCTTTCTGTGGGGAGATATACTGGAGATTAATTTAAACGGAAAGAGGCCAAATAGTTGATTGTTAATATGTTCTACTCAAAAGATAAATATATGTGACATTTATTGTAAGATACCTTTGTCAAGGACAAAATGGTGGCTGGGGTTATGAGCAGGATACGGTGTACGAATAAGTCACTTTGTTCATTATGTTTGTTTCTTTGCTTTAAATGACAATGTTCGGTTACTCATAATGTGGTACTCGCATTCAGTTTCGTTGGCATTGATAACAAAGTCTGGGTTGAATTCTGCAATAATGGTAGATGTTTGTTTTTGAAATAGCACTGTTACCTTTAACGTTTCTGCAATAGTGAGTTTGTCCTTTCTGCTTACGTATTTTATAAATTTTCTTTGTCGAATTTTATATTTCACTATAAAGCGATTGGCCCATGATATTCCAACATAGCATGAAATATCCTATGGATATCTAGATAAGGTCTACAATGTCCAGATAACGTTATGTCCACAAAAGAATATTATATGGATATTGTGTGGATATTTAAATAATAACATCGAAAACGAATATTGTATGGACATTTTAGAATTGGATATTAACAAAACAATAGTTTGTAGATATTGTAGGGACATTTTGAATCGGACCATATTAAATTAATATGTTTTATGTACAGATTAATCAAAACTGATTCCCATAATTTTAATTATAAATGTTATTTGTTTCTTTATATAGAAAAACAATTCTTAAATGACATAAACGCATTCAATTTGTATAGGTGAATATTGATTGGCTAGTTTAGAGTATGGGAAGTTGCATCTATAAGGTGACCTGCTTGGTCTANTGGTTAGCATAGCGAGCTCTGGCATGATAGGTTCTGTGTTCGAATCCCGCGTAAGGCATGAAAGTTTGTAATGTCTATACACCTTTATTAATCATAATGTAATTTCACATTTATTTGGCATTGGGATTAATTTTTAT
>KZ869417.1:75116-87311 GCA_003456935.1 Machilis hrabei | reverse complement strand
CCACCCGGAACGACAGACAGACAAACAAGAAAGTGACTTAATAAAAACGTGGTAATAAAAACGTATCTTTGTTTACTATAACGGGCGCTAATGACCACAGACGTCGACGCGCCCTAAAGCCCAACATCATCATCATCATCATCATTTACTATAAACATGAAGTGACAAATTTAAAGTGAATTACTAAAGTAGAAGTGCACCGTAATTAAATCCAAACTTTTGTAACCGGATGTAGAAACAATAGGAAGTTGAAATGCAGCGTATTTATCTTATATAAATTCTTCTACAAAATTATATTCACACAACTAATATATACTCGTGTTTTCACAACCCACATTTCCTCAACTGCAGACTAATTCGGATGTTAAAACGAAGAAAGGCCACAACGTGCCAAAGCAATGTAAATAATAGCCAGCGTGGAAGATGCACTCCATATAGGTATACATAAACACAATGTTTGATAGCTGTAGGTCAACGATTTGATATAATTTTGAAAATTTGCCGAAAACATTAGTCTACATAGTCGAAAACGTTTAGTTTCAGCACATCTTATTTTAAGAGTCAGCCTCAAGAAGTTGGTAAAAATCGGTCGAGATGTTTATACTCTGATAAAGGGTTACACACACATGCATGAACGGATGGACATCATATTTACAAAAGGGCTCTTTTTCTTTTCATGACAAGAAAGACAGCCTAGAACTATACTAATGTATTAAGATGAAGTGAACATATTAAATTAAGTATGTAAACAGTCGTTTCCTTCAACCTGAACAAATATTCATCTGTTTTATGTATTATATTATTGGCAACCGAGGTGAACTGCACGTTGGAATACGCAGAGCTACTAACCATTCTGTTATGGTAGGCATATTTAACCAAGTGTGGATCTATGCATGCGATTTAACATCTTAGGTAGCCTCTAAAATTAATTGCTTAACATTTATAATACTTGTAAGTAGGCGTATCAATTTTTTTTGCCACCTCAGTAACAAAAAGCTCCTTAAGCATAAATAATGCATATTATTATAAACTCTAGGAATATAGGAGACATCAAATCAAGCTTAACATTCATTACGTCATTACATAAGAGGATTTAATAATCTGTAACATTGATAAAACAAACAAACGAAAAAAGAGTGGATTACGTAGCTTACATAGATTACTCATTTTGGAATTGGGGGTTAAACTGTTCATTTCTACATTTATTTTATCTACGTAACACAAGATAACTCAGAAAATACAGATTAAAAAAACGTACAGTATCAATATGACTACATTGACTTTGAAATGCATGCAGAATTCAATAAATAAATCCTAAATCCACCCACTACATGCTTTTAGACTGTCAACTATGGCAGAGTGAGCGATCTCAGGCATAAACTGTAAAAAGGAAAAGTTACATTTTTTTCCCTTCACGTTAAAAGTTGAGTCGGATTAACACAAACAAATGAATGTTTCTTAAGAAAGTGTGTGCTCCACCAGCAGCCCTAATACATGTCCACTTGTGTCGACAGATAATTTTAATAATTTCAGAGGCACATATTAGATTTTTAGTTATATAAGAATAGTATGTTCTTCACAGGAATACTTTCTTGATAACTCTGTTCATATCCGCAAAATTAGTTTTTTTTAATCACAGATCGTTGTCCATGCTGTACAGTTTGCTATGCATGTGCGTGTATCTGAGCGTTCATGTTGAAATTTAGGTAGAATAGTGGTTACTGTGATCCATACTAGATATGTGCACAAACCAAGAAAGGTCAGCTTTTTTGTTGGTGGTATTCAGTGGGAACCTCGATCTTGTAACGGATCCAAGCTATCTTGACACTCGTATCCACCAGTCGTCTGGTACAAGACATATACAAGTTTCATCGGCGAAAAGGCAGAAACACCATTCTTCCTAATTCCCGTGCCAGTGTTCCTATATAGGTTTGTGGCGGGTTTCTCGTTATTAGGTTTGTAAGTATTTTTTCTTCGCTTCTGTAGCCGAAGATGCTTTTCCTGGGTGCATGTGATCTGAATCACTACGTATTAACATTTAGCAAATTCAGGTATTCTAAATATCGCAGTGTGACACTTCAACCACCGTTATAATGGATAGGCCTTGTTGGCGTAGGTTAACAACGCGCTTCCTTCTGAGATCAGTATTAGGTCTATCAGGCATTCATATCGGCACTTTCATATGGATGCGACCGTGAGCTAATTGAGTATAAGCTACTTTTTAACCTTGGTAATAGTCAGTCAGTGCTTGAATGATATCCAATACATGTACATGGATGGATCTTGTAAGCTTTTTTCGAGTGTTGCATTTATTGCTACTGAAGAAGTGGAAACCTATTTATAATATTAATTAATTCGCAAGAGATTTCCATTCATAAACAAAAAAATATTATTCTTAAGTGAGGAATAAAAATATCAGTATCTCCGAGTAGGTAGATTTACTACCGTAGTTTAAGTGATCATAACCGACCTTGGAGTAGAGTGTCAACATGCAAAAACTATAAGAGTTATAAATCCTTGGTTCTACTAGTGTCTACATTTACATCTTACCCCGCAATCAACTTTAAGTCTTTGGCAGGGGGTGCAACACACCAACTAATAAATTATTCCATTCCCGAACTGTTCGAGAAAAAAATACCATAAATACGCGTCCGTTCTACACCTAACTAACCTAATCTTACTTGCATGATCGTTTCTACATATATACGTAGCTGTTTGCAGTCCGAGTTCGCAGTTTAATGACAATTGAACCTTAGTGATTTGTTTGAACCTTTTCATCCTATTTTCGTGGCGATTTTCAGCTAATGAAACCCAATTTGGTTGTTCCAACATTTCAGATACGGTACGCTGTCTAATCTATCGTAATGACCCAACACAAACCATCCTGCCCTATGCTGTACCCCTTCAATGGAGTTTATCAAACCTAGTTGGTGAGGGTCCCAAACACAACTACAATATTGTAGTATTGGTAATTCTAACGCATTGTACGCGATTTGCTTAACTTTTAAAGAACTTTTCTTTAACGTCCGATGATTAAATAACTGTATATGCTAGCGAGGCTGACAAACATAATTGTTTTGAAGTACAATACTCTTCATAAGTCAAGTTAATTAAAATAGTTGCAAATCGAGAGTAAAGAAGTGGGCTCGTTGTTACAAACTGAACTGTACTAACAAAGAAAAAGACGATTAACAGTCTCGATAGCATGAACAGTGACGCAATGAGCATACGGCTCCGGTCCCTAATAAACGAAATCTCAACATTAATAGAAGTATAATCTTGTGGAAAAGGCATGAAAAGTTCAAAGTATGCTCTAAAAATTATACAGTACCAAAATAATATTTAATCCGTGATACTATTCAGCACACAAACTGTACATATATAATGCTTTTGAAGTTATAAATAAAATATGTTTGTTTTTACTCCTAACTTGACACCTTTTGGAATGAGCACACACATGCGATTCCTTAACTTTGTAAATACTGACGGTTATATGATTTGAAGTTGAGATACTCAATTTTCGGTGTCTTGGGGTTCACTTGAAGGACTTTACTTCTTTGTGACCCGTGCCTCTCTCAGAATGACTTTGGCGAAAACGCCGTGTATAATGAATGAAGCAAACACGACGAGAATGGAGTTGGTTGAAAAGGGGTACTCAGGCTGTGCAACCTTGACGAAGAAAACTTCCGGTAAAATTACGAAAAGGGGAGGAAATAAAAGACGAAAAAGAAGGTCGTGAGTGGGAGAGCAAGCGAGGAAACGAACTAAAAGTTTCCGTTTGATTTCGTGTCTCGGTTCCAATTGACAACTTCATCCCAATGATTTACAAACGGATTTCATGCTGGAGCGAGCTAAAGACATTCCAAGCATTACTGTTTGCTTAAAGGCAGTGTATGAATCTACTGGCGTTGTAACATTTGAACCAATCACTTTAGGTTGTTTCATTTAGATTTGAAATTATTGCAGTCTAGGGCTGCCACTGAACAACTGATCAGGCAACCAAGATGCAGATGTGTTTCCTCGCATCGTCTTGACAAAGTACACCATATCATGTAAATTAAGTTGATCTTAGCAAGAGATAAAGGAGGTGCCGTTTCTGATATCATGAAACGCATGTTCATCAATGCAAAATCTCACGTCTGTTTGATGGCTTGAAAACTTCAGAAACTGTTCCATTTTCCAACACACAGAACTTCAGCAATTAGGTATGCTGGTAGATGTAGAAAACTGCGAATGGAAAGATGTATTTCACTGTAATATAGCTCACAGATGATCTCAGCTTTAGCAATAAACGTTAACTTTCCACTCACACCATATTTAGAAAACTACAGAATTTTGGTTTCTGCTGTTGCGCATCTAGGTGTACAACTCTTAGGTATGTGAGAAACATAAATATTGTGTTACCATGGCATGAAAGAGTAGCGTAAGGCCCATGAACCCACAGACATGACATGTACAATAAAAACTAAAATCCCTTGAGGTGGTATTATGCTGTGCACTAGGGTGGGTCGAAAAAATCAATTTTTTGAGTATCGAATTCTAATAGGGCTCAAAAGTTGCGTATTTGCATGCTAATCAACGGAAAAATATTGATAAAAATCATACTTTGGATCTTCAGTTCGNCAAACTTTAGGCCCTTTGCGCGAACTGAAGATCCAAAGTATGATTTTTTTCAATATTTTTCCGTTGATTAGCATGCAAATACGCAACTTTTGAGCCCTATTAGAATTCGATACTCGAAAAAATGATTTTTTCGACCCACCCTACTGTGCACGGACAGTATGGATATGATAGTGAGTTGCGTGTATCCTGCTATTCTGCAATTCTACCCCAACATGCTTCCATGACGATAGCGCAAATATGCACGCACATGGAAGTATGGAAGAATTAATCGAGTATCCTTCCAAAGTCTTCCAAAACCTCCTAAAAGTGATCACATACCATACAATGTATTTGTTCTATGAGCAAGGTATAAGAGGTAGGTAATCGATGGTATCATACCGATACTTCGAAACTAACATAAAGTTAGTCACACTATAACCCAAAAAATCCTTAAAAACACATCATATACTTGGACGCTAACAATTTGTGCGTGTGGGCCATGCGTTAATATTTAACACTTGACGACTTCCAGTGGATGACAGAAAATGAGATGAACAAATTTGACGTCGTGGACATTAGTAACACCAGCAATGAAGGGTATGATGTAGAAGTAGACTTTGAATACCAGGATAAACTTCACGACAGCCAAAACGATTATCTTTTAGCCCCCGAAAAATTAAAGTAGCGGTGTCTCCGTTTTCAGATAATATGATGGAAAAACTGGGAATAAAAAAATACCTAAATGTCTCAAACTTTTTTAAAAACTGCACAATACATCAAGTATGTCCTTCATTATAGGAATGTAAGAAGTCCATGAAGCTAGGCATGAAACTCAAAATAATCCACAGTGGGGTAAACTTCACACACATACCGTGGCTCTAATAATATATTGAGTTTAACACTCAAACACGGAAGGAGGCAAAACTTCATTTCACAAAGGTTTCTTCAAATTGGTTAATAATGTGGTATTTGCAAAAACAATGGAGAATGTGTGAAACAGACGAAATCCTAAACTCATTAATAATATAAAACAACTAGATAAAGTAGGCACATCACCATCGTTTCGCTCATTCCAAATTTTCCAAAAAAATTTAGCAATTGTGAAGTTATTGATTTTTGTAAAATGAAATTTACATCGAGAAACGCTTACCAACCAAAATATAATGTAAAAAAACAAGTTTCTTATTATAATACTTTTTAGAAAAAAATAATCCTCACTATTTCATTAACTGTAGAGGGTTATAGTGCGACTGTGGACCCACAAAGAGATCCCCAAGTCCACTGATTGACGGCAATTTTTAGAACAATATTCATCGTTTTTCCAAAGAACCACATACTTCATTAACTTGAAATTGTGTTTCTTGGATTGGTGTTTTATCTTTTTCCATCTTTGAGTGTTAATCTCAATATATTATTACAGTGATAGTGCTTGTTTAAATTTTACCTCTAGGAGTATTTTCGAGAATTTCATTCCAAAGTCAATGCATTGTTTTAAATTAATATAATGAAGTACATACTTCCTTTTATTGAGCAAGTTTAGGATCACTTTTTGACATTTAGTTATGTTTTTGTATCATCAGGTTTCCATCATATTATGTGAAAACGGAGACACTATGGAACTCACAACTGTCACTTTCTCGGAGGCTAATACATAATCGCTATGGATATCGTGAAGTTGCTTCAGGTATCTGAGGTCTACTTTTAAAACACACATTTCATTACTGGTGTTGTTAATGTTCACGATGTTAAATTGCTTCAACCCTTTTGCTGTAATCCACTGAAAGCCGTCAACTGGTAAATATTTACTCTTAGCCCACACATAAAAATTTTTAGTGTTTAGGTATATCATGCGTTTTTCAGCATTTGCTGGGTCATAGTGTGGCGCTCTCTGGCATGCAATTCCCTCATATTTCGATTTAAATGCTTTTTTGAGTGTGTGATGTATTGCAGCGATTGCACTCAAAACGTTCAACTGACAACATCTTCTTAAAAACAAAGAAGTATGTTAATTTCATTTACTCTTGTGGCAGCGTTTGAATCATGTTATTTGTCAAACAAAAACTGAGGATTTTGGTATTTTGGGCACCTAATATATACCCTTTTGAAAAGTATGTGCAGTAGCTTCTTATTTATGGGAAAATCCATTATAATTCATAGGAGTGTATGGTATATCTCAAACTATTTGTATTAAGTTTCAATCAATATGGTGTATACTGAATTTAAAAAGTCACATTTAGACCCATACACACATTTATCTAGTTACTGTCTGAAGTAATAATACATTGTCATGTGACTTGCACCAAAAGTAACTCTTTAGTTAAGTTTGTAAAATATAAAGCCATAGAAACAGAATTGCACTTTATCCTTATCGCCCAACTAGCACTAAAGTATGCTATTAATTCGCCATTCATGATACAAAAAAGCATAGCAAGGAGAGTTTATAGTTAACTTTGTAAAATTAAAGGTTATATAAAAATACTTTGTTATTGTAGTTCCACTAACACTAAAATGAGATAAAAACATAATAGGCATTACATAAAGAAAATTACAGCAAAAGAGTTTATAGTTAAGTTTGGCAAATATAAAGCTACATACATGAAGCAAGTTATTATCGTTGTTATTTTAGCCCCTTTAACATAAAAGCATAACATGCAGTGCAAAACAATTGTGTCAAGGACAGTTGATATATAAATTGGTAAAAGATTTTAGTAGATCCTTAGCAAAATGTAGGTTATAAACGTAAAATCTATCACGCAAAAATATGGCAAGGATATTTCGTAGTTGATTGTAAAATAGATGGCTTTAAAAATTAAACTGACTTTATCTTTATAGCTCTACTAGCACTAAAGTAAATATAGCAGGGGAGATTTATTTTCCAGTTTGTAATATATGAACTTACAGATATGACACTACCCTTAATCCTTATGCCTTAGCTAGCAGTAATATAAATTATGAACTCCACACGCCTTACGCATAAACAAAAGAGTGCGTCTGTTAGCATAGTTTATTCTTAAGTAATGCCTGGAACTATAAGAATAATCCCCATCAGTCATTACATTATGAAATAGCCCCTACTAGCTCAAATCCTCATGACATACGTACTGAGTCATTGCCTCTCTTTATTTAAACACATCTCTATTAACAATTAGGCAATACAATAAAAAACACTGTAACATGTTATATACTCCTCACTAGCTGGTAACGCAACCTAAAAATAGCCCATCTATACGTAAATTCCCAGCTGCTCTTGGCTCCTCTGACTCCTTCTGCTTTGAAGGGTCCTTATGTAAAACAAAAGTTTTTTGCGCTAGGAATGCAGTTTATCCTCTACGACTGACTTATCTGGTTCTGAAATTACACAAACATTGCTGAACGTTATATAACTTTAATTAAATAAACACAATAATGAAATAAGTATATAAATAGGGTTTTTAATACATAATTACACTTATAGGCCTTTATACAGTATTAATGGACAGTGATACATGGGAAGTAATAGTCTAGTCCTAAATGAGCAAATCATTAGTGTCTCACATTTTCCCGCACATTCGGTCCTTGTTCAACAATATCTCTGGGCTGATGTTCACCACAGAGAACTATGATTTGTGAAAACAAGACAATATGCAGTAGCTATTTAGCATGATGTCACCATCGATATAACTGGTTTTGCAAATAACAGTTTTGCTTATCTGATTTTTTCAACTAACCCCATAATCCTCTGACTTAAATACATATGGCATAGCTGGTTTTCATTCTGAATCATTTAACAGGTTTGTGTAAGAGGGTCTGGGCTTGGTAAAATCAGAGTTAACTCAATTAGATTAAAGTGATGCAACTGGTTTTGAAACCAGCCGGCTCATTTGTAGTCTTCCTTTATCAGCCACAAAATATGAAGGCATTATTTGTCTAGGCACAGTACTAAATAGGGTTCTCAACTGGCTTTTGTCCCAGACAGACCAGGAATCGCTGGTCTCTTCTCGAAAATTATCTAAATGTATCAGGGACAGCGAATATCCCAAATTATGAGCCACATTTACTAGTAAACTGGTTTTGACTTTTGTATATTTTATTTCCAATAATGTAGGAAGAAAAGTAGGAAAAAAGCTAAGATTATGATTCATAATTAATACTTTGCAGTGGCTGTCAAGATCACATTTTAAGACCGGGTCAACGTGTCCATAATCGAATCACCGGGTACCATTCGCTTGAGAACTATTTATTGTTCTTTATACCAAGGCATGAAAATATAATAAATCTGGTTTGCTTTTAATTTCGCGAGGTATAGGACCATTTCACTAACTTAAAAGCATTTGTCTCGAAAACGAAACATCGAATGAAAATTTCTCACTTCTCCTTTCTGATTCAAAATTGTGAAAATAATATCCACGACACGTATTGTTCACAAATGTTTAATCACCACCTACATAAAAAGAGTAACCAACTTATTTTGTTGATTTTAAAGTATAGCTGGATCGTGTCAAACAAAGAAGGTGTAAACAAGAAAAAAACTGTTGTTGGGCACTACACTAAAAAATCAGTTTCCCTTATACATACACATAAAGTAACATAATCCATATAAATGAGGGGTATGAGTTCCAAGAAAATCACTTATGTAGGCTATACATTTTCATTGGTCTTTGGCCGAATTAAACAGATGAACAAAGAACTGTTTACAAGGTGTTAAATGTATATTATATTTGATGTTATTTCTTGATTTTACAAACTTACTGTAAGGTCAGCTCAAATGTGAATGGCAAATGTCAGTCGTGTCACTCAAAATTATCACAGTAAAACTACTCAATTGCAATAGTCACTTCTCTATTATCTTTTTAAAAATTAGATTGTTTTACTACAGAGTAAAAAAAAAGTTTGCCGGTCCGTGACCCTATATAAGACTCTAATTCATTTCCGTACAAATTGTTGAAAATGGTTCCATTTCATCGTATTTTCAGTAGCACTGGATTGCCTTCAACCATTTTATTGAAATTATAGAGCACGGTCCTTACTGTAACACAAGACAAAATCATAATTTTCTACTACCATGTCTGCCATTTTGTTCTTGTTTTGTAAAGATGCCAGCATTTCAGCAAACTGCAACCCAATCACCGATTTTCTGGAACATTAATTTGGAAACACTTTACTAGAAGGCATGTAAAAAACATAAGAGTAATCATGTCAGCAATTTTTCACTTTTTTCAAAATGGTGTCATCTAAATTGTAACGATGTAAGAGAAAGTATTGACTTTTTAGTCAGGGGCAATTTATGAGGCTCATAATTTTAAATAGTGTCGAATTTCATACAATATAACTTCTACAAGGTGCAAAATTCGTGTTAAAATTATGCCAAAATACCAAATAATTTTATTCGGCCTGTGGAAATGACATTTTGAATTGGAAGTTTTCAAGGATGCCGCGTTTAGATAAAGTGTAAATATTCGTTTAGTGTTACTCATTCATGTTAAAAAAGTGTAGTTAATATAAAATAGTGTTACCAACTTTCCCAGGCAAGGTAAATGTTTGTCAGTGCTGATGACGCTGCCTGAAAATAAAGGCGTCAGAAGATATGTGAATATACCTTTCGCACTTTTTGTGTATAGCAGTGATTTATCTAGCCGACAGTCTTCACTGATAGGTATAATTTTTATAGAATTTGGTTGCACTTTTTGTTTCTAAATATAGTTAATGTCGTATTCAGAAAGCAATTACTACTAACCTCCATTTAATTTTGCTGGGTTTTAGGTTTCTAAAGATTTAAATGTGTAATAATATTGCGAGAACCTTTATGGTTCGTAATTAGTGAAGCTACACGGATAAAGATTTGCAGATTTAGTATTTTTTTAAAGTATATAATTGTTATCATAAATTGGTGTTATGTTAAGTTTTTTTCTATGATTTTTATACAACAATCGTAGTAGTCCAAGAGTTGTACATATGACAGTTTTCATAGTTTTCCCATATTTTTCGTCTATTAGCAAAGTGTATTAGAGATACAATTTGAGGTTCCTAGTGTGTAGTTGCCAGAGTAATGCGTTTCTCTAAGAACACAATAATTGCACGGTCGAAGAACGGTTAATTTAACGAAAAAAATATAACTACAATTTGCTGGTCTCAGAATGTAAGTTTAGTGCATGAGTTTATACATAGCACAATGAATCCAAGCCAAATACATACACTGAAAGCATACAATGGAGTATTCATAAAGAATAATTTAAGTCCACAACACCTAGAAAATTATTTACCTATATAACCCATGCTTGCGGTTTTTGTCTATAGCTAAAATATTGCGCCTTTCTCTGTTGGTATCAGGTATATTTCCTTTTCAAAATATAAAGAAATGCAAGCAATTCCGCCTAATATGATTTATTTCGTTGCAATTTCTTTTGGGCAACGACGTTAAGTCATAAATCACTTCACCTGAAAAACGAATTCTGTAATAAGTGGTAAGTTTTAGTGAGACTACCCGTATCACCGGACTTGGTCTATAAAATTGAAATTACTTTTCTCTTTATTATTCCCGTAATTTTCAACCCCAAGTGAATCGATCACACGAGAGTCGACAATTTAGGGTTTTAAAAAAGTCAAAATTGCTTTTTTATCTTCGTGTTCTTTTCAGTTCTTTTTGTGATAACTGCGGTCGTACATCAGCAGCTAAAATAAATTAACAACATAAAACCATTTGTAATAATGAAACGCAACATATTTCAATCAGTACTCTTGACACATTCCTTTAGCTGTTATTTGTTCGGGTGTGTATTTTAGTACAGCTCGTAAATCAAGTTAACAAGCTCTTCATAAAATGCGGAGGGTTTAGAAAGAAAGAGAAAAGGGAGGGTGCAACCCATATTAATGAACACCAACGTTATAAAGGTGTTCTTTAAGTAATGTAGACCTACAAGATTAAAGCTAACACTTTATTAAATTGAAGTTTCGTTTTTAAACACTAATTTAAAAGAGTGATGATTAGGTTTTACTGTCAAATTGTCAGTGGATATATGTGTAACTCAAGATATGTGGAACCCTTTCTGCAGCTCATGCCGATGGTGTTTCACGCCTTAGATATTTCGACTGACGTGGCAGGACATTAATTATGACGTCAACTACCAGTGTCTAAGGAGGTGTCAACACGAATTTGATCTCATAGACTTCGTACTGATTGTGAACGTAAGTGTTCAAGTACAAACAGACCAAGATCATGTTGACAGCTCCTGAGATATCAGTAGTAGATCAGAGGCTCGCCTAGCCTAGTTGATAGAGAGGTCTTAAAGGTGTTGACTACGGCCAGGGCAAACACGCTCCCGGAGAACAAACAGCTTAATTTCTGCTTACCTTGACCAAATTTGGGAAAGTAATCCATGAGAGGCAAAGAGCAAAACCCTGAGTTTATTTTGGTGTAAAGTTTTCTAAAACTAATTAAAATGTAATGTGTGTAAATAGGTGAATACGACTATTTTAGCCAAAATTGCCGAATTCACCTAATTGCACATATTATATTTTAATTAGTCTTACAAGGGAACCATCAGACCTGGTAAGAACGGATTAATATGAATTTAACATATAATGTAGAGGGGTGTCCCCTGTGCACAAGGGTAACCG
>KZ869417.1:61899-74357 GCA_003456935.1 Machilis hrabei | reverse complement strand
TGACCGTTGCATCATATCCGGTTACCCTTGTGCACAGGGAACACCCCTCTACATTATATGTTAAATTCATATTAATCCGTTCTTACCAGGTCTGATGGTCCGCTTGTTAGAAAACTTTACACTAAATTAAATGCAAGGCTTTGCTCTGTGTCTCTCGTTGATTAATTTCCTAGATTTGCTGAAGGTAAGCCAGAAATTAAGCTGTTTGTTCTCCGGGAGCGTGATTTTTGCCCTGGCCGTAGCCAACACCCTTAAGCGTGAAACATCGTGAAAAGTAGCTTTAGAATAGTCCTACAGGTCGTGAGTGTGATCCTCTGGAGACAAAATGTCTCCTAACGTTATTAAACAATAATAGTGAACGTGATATCACAATTTTAATGGTAGCCAATATCAAACAAAGAAGACTGACTTAGGTTAAAGTAATGGCCTATCACACAACATATCATGACAGTCAGGTCAGTGTCATTGATAGAATATCTGCTACAGTGAAACAAAGCCATTACTAGCGTGAATGAGTTAACTAAAAATAATAACGGAGAATTGTGTTTTTACGTGACCTTGGCACCTCTTTGGTCAAAAGAAATGTCATTTAATTATTGTCATGTTCGTGCATATGATTGATAAGCTGCAAAAAAAAACACACATGAATCGACTCATATACCTTCTAGTCTAAAGTTGACTAGGTACTAAATTAGGCATGCCAGACTTAAACTAATGTGCAAAACATAAATTAAAATCAGCATCACCTGTACCAAATGTCGTTTAAATCGATCAAAAGGCTTAAGATATATTGCCAAACCAACGACTAGGCACCGGTTTGAAAAATACTACCACAAAACCGTCAAAATATACGATAATTAAACTTAAGACTTTTTTTAGTAAGNATATCAAACGTAAAATTTCTTGATAGTCAGCTAAATTGTCTTGTCATTGCTAGTAAAAGTAAACTTTAGAAAATGACCATTAAAAGAGGGTGACTCATTTTATGATAATGATTTTACTCATTAAATTTCGTTATGTCTCCTAAATTGATTAACGAAAAGCCATAATAAAAAGGTTGAAAACATATCCAGTACTTTATTGACAATATTTTGTGTTAATAATCTTGCGTATTAAGTATCTAAAAATGGGTCATGTGATATAGACAGTAATTCTATACAGTTAAGAGATGGCTATACAAAGTCTTTTTATATTATTTTGTAATAAAGAAACCCTAAACATGTGTTATGATCGATGTCTAGACATTTTGTTGCACTTTCAATACTATAGGCTACCAAAGGAATCAATTTCTGAATAGACTCTTGTAATTCGGTTAAGAACTTTTTTAGATAAACAAACTAACATAAACAGTTCTGGCTTTCTGGATAGTTGGTATTAAATTAGTTTACTGCCAATTTATATGGCTTCAGAAGATAAAGGAAGGATGACTTTTCTTAGTTTATACTGTATTTATTTTCCTGTGTTTTTCTTTCTCGAGCCAGTGCACAACAGTGGGTGCTACAGAATTTGATTCCTATTAAGTTAAGAAATAAAATATAATACGAGTTGTTGCTGTCAACACGCAAAGGAATATATATGTCTTCCACCTTTTCAATACAAGCAACTGAAGGACAGCGAAAGCACAATTAAGTTACGATGTATTTTTTGTAGGCATTTTAGACCTTTTAAACACATTCAGTAATCAGACTAACACGAAGGGCCTACCCTTCGGGTCACCGATTTTGCCGAAATTGTGCAGAAATATAGTAATAGCATAGAAGTAAGAAATGCCAACTGGAGACGATGCGCTTCTCAAATGTTTACGAGAAATCGAGGTGCGAATTTTAGCGCGTCAACTTAGTACCACTGAAGAAAAGGAACTGCCAAGCCGAACAGCGTGGCGCAGTGGATAAGGCTTTGGACTACAAATCTTAAGGTTGTGGGTTCGCGCCCAAACACTTCGATGTATATTATTGATATGTCAAACAGTACTTTTGTCATTTTGACGAAACATATGTACACATCGAAATATGTTCTTCTAATGAAACACTGGTGATTTGGACTCGCAAAATAACAAGGAGTGATTTCATAACAATATTGCAGAGTGTAAGGTACTTGAAATATAGTACGTATGGTTTACATAACAACGTATAATTGTAATGTAGAATGGAGAAGACGACGAACGACGTAAAGCTATTGGATTATGGTCCCACTGTTATGACATCTCAGGTCTAATGGAGACCCCATCCGCGTCGTAATGACNCTTCAGGATAACTGAATTTTGAATTTTGCCACTCAGCCGACACATAGCCGGAGGTGGGATCTTTTACATTGAACACTTACCGATGGGACCCGCCTTTAACGTGCCTCCCGGAACACGCCTACGATCATACCTTAGTGTGGAGTGCTTCACAGGCAGACTCGTAGGATAACCCTTTTTACCCAGGGCTAGGAGCCGGTCCCGGGGTTTGAACCCGAGACCTCCTGATCAGGAGGCGAGCACTCTAACCACTAGGCCAACCTGTCGGTAAGACGAAAAGCATTTGACATGTATATATAACGATTTGCGTATCTACCTCTGTATATCGTATGAACACATAATGAAAACAAACTGAAATTGTTATTTTGTGAGTCCAAATTACCAGAACATATTTCAAGCACAGCATTCGATGTGTACATATGTTTCGTCGTAATGAAAAAAGTACTGTTTAACATATCAATAATGTACATAGAAATGTTAGGGCGCGAACCCACGAGCTTTAGATTAGTAGTTCAAAGCCTTATCCACTGCGCCACGCTGTTCGGCTTGGCTGTTCCTTTTCTTCAGTGGTACTAAGGCGACGCGCTAAAATTCGCACCTCGATTTCTCGTAAACAGTTGAGAAGCGCATCGTCTCCGATTGGTATTTCTTACTTCTATACTATTACTACATTTCTACACAATTTCGGCAAAATCGGTGACCCAAAGGGTACGTTCTTCCCTTGTAAGACGAATTTATTGAATGTTGATTGTGCGCACCGACAGCAGCATGATCATGGACATTAGTTGCATTTGCAACTGAGATTAACGGAAAATCAAAAACATCCATACCATATTCAGGATTCGAACCAAAATATATGAAGAAGCAATGTCGGCAAATTAGTACGATATCTTATTGGTCCATGCATTGTAGTAGCGGACGTAAAATGTCTTTTACGATTATATGATCTATTTAATATCCTCGCTCCAGATGGTTCAACCAGTTAAAAAGAAATGAAAACCTAATTTTGTAATAAGTGCATAATCATCCAGAATTGGTTTGTGCTTCGAACAAGGAGCAGCCATTTTACTTCCAACTGAAAATGAAAGTTATCTTCCAGAGGCTTAGTGTTATTACATTAAGTTTATTATTAGGACAAACTTCATTCTTGACAAAGATCGAAATCACACGGTCAGTTTTTGTCTATATAAAGCTTCCAGTATTCTTAACATGTTAAAAAAATAAAATGAGTTTGGAATATAGATTTGCAAACAATCATCACTTAAGAGGTTACAGCGTAATTAAAATATTAAATTTGTTTCTTTAAGTTGCTGAAATACCAACAAGTTCTCAATGCATTGAAATTATTCCAGCTTTAAAATACTAGTAAATATTTGTTTAAACTCTTAATATATTTTAAGTGGTTCTTCTTCGAGTGTGCAAAGTGTAGTATTTGTGTAATTAAATAAACGATATTGAGCTCATATGTTATAACCAGTGTTAGTAAAAAAAACATACAAGATATGTGTGGGTCTGCAATAGATCATTATCGGTTCATTCACAGTCCCATAAGGTTACATGTAAAATGGAAACAATTAAATTGGGTAGCAACTAGGAAAAATATCAAAATGATTCTTGTGTCATTTTAAATCTTTAATCAAAACCTAGGGTAATATTTGTTTGATTAATTGGATTGTGTTATTACACACATAGTTTATAAATATTAAACAATGTGAAGACAAAACCAGTGAATTAAAGATAATAGAGCACAAGGCTTTGCTTCGACCTTTTAAATGACACGAGGATCGTTCTGATACTTCTCGTAGTTAGTACATAATTTTACACATTCATTAGGGGAACGCGAATCTATCAAAGCTACTCTTCTACTGACTTTAACGAATAATAACAGCATATTGCATATTATTGACTCGAAATATTTTAGATTTGATTTACTGCTATAGATGTGATGATTGCAGCCAATGACAGTAAAATGTTTGGCACACAAACACAACAAGCAAAACAGGCAAAGTGATGTGGGGTTATTATTCTTCGTACATCATAACTTTACACACTTTGTGATATTTAAAGGCATCATAGGGCAACATTTTTAAAGATCGTACTCCTTTCCTTGTGTTCAAAAACACAGACTCGAACCATAAGTTCGCATATGATTTTGTATAATGAGGAATGCAATTATATGCATCACAAGAACATATTATGTGATTACTAGGCTTTCAAAAATAGTTCTTATGTGGACATCATATCTTTTTGCCTTTCTAATGTCCCGCTGGTCAGTCTGTGGCCTGATATCAGAGAGTAAATTATTCCACAGACTTTGTCCAAACGTCATGAGGTTGAATACTCGCATAGCTACACAATATGTGCAAAGTATTAACTTTCCGACTTTAAAATACATTATTTCATTTCTTAAAATCATAGAAAGTCCTTTGGATGAATTTGCAATATTGCTTGAAACTATTAACCGATTTCCAATATATTTTGTGTAAATAACCTTTAATACAAAACCTGTAAAAAGAACATACATTTCAACCATAAAAAAGCTATGTTGATTTACTTGTTTAATCTGACTGAAGAACTTGACTGATTACAGTCAAAGTGCTTGATCCAAGAACTCTAATGCACACCTATAAAAAAAATGTAAATTACGAATATGTTGTCCAGTTTTATTTTTCATCATGTTGACTCTTCCTGAACCTTTTTTTTTTAAATTGCGCCTGTTAAACTTTACTAAACTTCACCAACACATACGTACGAAACCACTAGCCTGGCAAAAATATAAGCTTTGACAACATCGGCATTATAATTCAGTTTTCCTTTTCAAATATCAGGACATCACGATCGATTTTTGTTTCTTGGTTGCGTCACTAAGGCATGAAAACTGAATATTTTCCCACATCATTGATTTTTATCTATTTGTTTTAAAAAACGTCTCCTACCGAAATTGCAATTATTGGGCGTTAAGAACGAAAATGTGGGGTCAGAAGTTAATACAAAAAGTGTTAATTTTATTAAATAGTTGACCTTAGAAGTAAAAACATTAAACAAAATTTAAAGAAAAAATTGTATCCACGGGGTATGGACAAACTTTATCTTTGCTAGAAGCAGTGTCTGAAATTCAGTCTCAAAAGATCTCAGAATTAGATAGATTTGTAGAAGAAAACTAATAACTGTAAGAGGTTAATTTGACATAAGGCTAAATACGTATGTGCACATCATACAACACGTTCAAGCCTATTCTAATACTAAAACTAATAATTGATTAAGACATTTTGTATTGCATTTAGCTGTTTACCAAAAACTGGATGGAACAATGTTTGCAATCGATTGTTTATGCGAATCTATTTAGAATTCTCTAATACCCCTAAAACAAAATCCAGATACATTGCATACATCTATCACAAATGAGTTGCTTCTGCAGATGACGAACTGATGAAGTGAACAGACTTTTGCTCTGAAGAAGGTGGACAAAATTTGAACATTTACTATCATTTTGTGTGTGTTTTATTGTCTTAGAAAGCAAACATGATAATTTTTAAGTACATCAAGTTCTAGCCACTTGACTCAATAAAATATGCATATTTTAAAAAAAATACTGATTGTGAGGTGGCCACAAAATGTCGTGACATATTGTGCGTTTGTTTCAATAATTATCCTGTATATTAGAAATAGTTTTAATGATTTGATATCCCACGAAATAAACAAAAATGTCGTTTAAATAACAAAATTCACAAACAATTATTAAGCTAGAACTAGTCGCTTTCAGATTAAAGTGCTTGTGTGTTCAAACATTACTTTATTTTATTATGTTTTGCTTGTATCACGGTATAGGGGAAAACGTTTTACTAATAATGAAAATGTATACATACATACCGATTGAGGTGTGCTTACGTATTTTCAAGGTCATGTTTTACTTCACTCTTATGATATCCTGTGTAATTTTACAACGTGGTAACAACACATCACGTCTACATTAGTGTAAAGGCCGACCCTAGAGGTCTTTCTCTAGAGTTTCATCCATTCAGTACAAAGTTATCGCTATGCATCACACATTTAGTGTAAGGCTAGGTTAGGTATCATCTTGTAAAGAATTGTTTATTTTCAGATGCATCCTCTGCACTGGATGACACACCACAGCAAATTAGAGATTCCTATGATGCAACACATTCCGATGCTCTTGGCCTTTGCATTGGTTTTCAGTGAGAAGGCATGTGAGTGCTATGCATCTGGTATGCGTGGTGGACATTTCAGTATCTGCTGTAAATTGAATACCTGGTAGCACGCACTCAGTGATAATGTACTTTAAATATTTATGTGATATTGAAACTAGATATTTATTTTTTGCAGCGTTACTTCCTGTGGTAAAGTAATTACTATCGATTTCGCTTTAAACAAAGTACGAGGGCAGTTCCAAAAGTAAGGTACACTAGCACTGCTATGCGGGTAGAAATACAATTATGCTCTCCGGCATGTTTCATTGCAAGGTTTAGGTTATTCCAATCTAGGTGGCAGTGGTTGTTTATATCTGTCGTTTGTGTCAAGGTTATATCGGTCAGTTTACAAAATGCCTCTGATAGAAAACCCGTCCAGTGTGGAAGTGAGAGCAGTTATTCGATTTCTGAATGCNAGTTTCAAGTAGGCGTAAACTCTCTCAAGTGTTTAGCTCAATAATAGCAGAATATATTACAGAGAACTTAATTTGTCAAACCAATACTTTTAAAGTTTTGTTTTCTTCACTCTGGGATTAGCAGACATGTCTTATTCGTTGTCATGACACGCTTACACATTATTTATATTTTATGTATCACAAGTTAAATAGTTATACTATTTTCAAATTTTAAATTATTAAAGAAAATGTATATATTGTTCAATATTCTATCCTCAAGTTTTCTCGGAATCATTTCATCTACGAAACAATTCGAACCAAAAACCTATCGGGTCAGAGCGCGCTGTGCTAACTACTAGACCAAGCAGGTTGGCTTGGTAATGAAAATACCTGAAACTCTTTATGTCAGCTCTTCGATGAACTCTATGTTTTCAGTGAAAATTGAGCCCCTCACATATCAGTACACAATTCAGTTTTCTAACCACTCGAATAACTCAAATATTGTGTGTTATGTCTGCACATTGAAATACAACAAATCGTGTGCATTTATCGTGTGTTAAATTATTTCTACATGAATTACCCTTATAGTGCTTTATTTGTAAATATACGTCATATAGGGGGCCTATTCAGTAATGTTATCGTATTACTGATAAAGCACAACAACAACAACACAAGCACACCGGACAAAAAATTATACACCTCTAACAGAAGTTACAATACGAAGGTACCGGTTGCACAGAGGTCACATTGATAGCATTGTTGGGAGATAAAAAACACGGACGTGGTGTACCGGATCATTTCTGTCTCATGAAGTGGTGAAGAGCAAAGTGTGTGTTGAATTTAATCTGCAATATGGGTTGTAAGACAGACGTTACTGAGTGGCAAAAAGGAGAAATCGTGTTTGGGCGTGCCCACAGACACAAAGTGAATGAAGTCGCCCAATTTGTTGGTGTGTTCAGCGGGTCTACAAACAGTTGTGTAGTTCACAGTCAACGGAAAATAGGCGACGTAACTGTGGCCGGGAAACGATACTCAACAACAGAGACCACCGCCATGTTTCACGCCTAGTAAGTGCAAATCACTTTCAAACCAGGCAACAATTGCTCCAAACAGTCAATGAAAGTCAACTCCAACCAATTTCCGNTTTTTTTCTTTCAAGTGTACCTTACTTTTGGAACTGCCTTCTTATAAAGTCATCATTTCATTTATGCACTTCTGTTTGTGATCGACATAATGACAACATAAAATACGTTTGTTTAAACGTCATTGTACTGATTTACATTTATTTGGGTATAAATAAGAATTGAAATGTCTATTTGATCCAGAAATGCCGTTCTTTTACTGTAACACGAAATAATTGACTAAGTGCACGTATACTTTAACATTATGAACGATCACAAACAAAAGTGCGAAACTGAAATGCTGTCGTAAATCTTGTTTAAAAAGAAGTCGATAGTAATAGCTTTACTACAGAAGGTTACCTAATAACGCTAAAAATATGAAACTCTAACAAATTGTGATTTCAATACTCTACCACTCTGATGGTGGCACTATAGTCAAAACATAAAGTTACATGGTTTTCTTCTATGAGATTGAGTTGCGTTGTTTAGCTTCCTCGTATAAAAAACAAGACGAGGCGGTTAATCCACAACCCGGATAATCCACCCACGTATAATCAAGAATCGAAAAATGTATCATCATTTTGTTCAATTCCCATACTTCGAAATATGTTAGCACTTTGGAGTTCGAAATTTAATACTGGTAACTAGTTTATTCGATAGAAGTAGCACGCCTAGATACATAATCAACCAACGTTAAAGACTAAGATATAACTGCGGAGTCTGAGAACTTGTTTATTGTCGAATGGTGATAAATCACGAATTAGTCATCCAAAATATTGGACTCATTGGTCACATGTCAATAACATTTAATGTGTAGCAATAATCTAGATAAAATGTAGAAAAAGAGGTTTAACGTTTTCGTAATGAAGACGTTTATATTCGGCAATTCTTTAGTGCCTTCTGAGAAGGCTATGAGCCAGCTGTCACGGCTGTTTTTGACAGCACCAACATCTCAACACCATGTTTACCACCGACCTTAACGGCCATGAATGGGAATGTCACATTACGATGTGAGAAGGGACCGCTCTTTTCTTTTTCGTCTCTGTTTGAATAATACATTAGATGCTACAACACTTCGAGTGAGTCGTGCTACACTACGACAGTAACTGTGGAACCATTGAGGGACACGTAATTGTTTCTACATTTATTCGCGATAAATTGCTCATATTTCTTAAAGACAAAGTATATGAGTTCAAATTCTACTCAGTTGCCACTGGTTAGACACTATATACTACTGCATGCGCCCACTGTTGGTAACGCGCCACCCGTGCCTTAAACGTATAACATGATGTTCCATTGTCCACAATCTTTCACGCAAGGAGGAGGAGGATTGTCTCAAATGGAAAACGACAAAGCAACTTGTCTAATTTGTAAACGTTATCAATGAATAGACATCTAAACTGTAACTTATTGGGAGTTTCAAGTAGGCGTAAACTCTCTCAAGTGTTTAGCTCAATAATAGCAGAATATATTACAGAGAACTTAATTTGTCAAACCAATACTTTTAAAGTTTTGTTTTCTTCACTCTGGGATTAGCAGACATGTCTTATTCGTTGTCATGACACGCTTACACATTATTTATATTTTATGTATCACAAGTTAAATAGTTATACTATTTTCAAATTTTAAATTATTAAAGAAAATGTATATATTGTTCAATATTCTATCCTCAAGTTTTCTCGGAATCATTTCATCTACGAAACAATTCGAACCAAAAACCTATCGGGTCAGAGCGCGCTGTGCTAACTACTAGACCAAGCAGGTTGGCTTGGTAATGAAAATACCTGAAACTCTTTATGTCAGCTCTTCGATGAACTCTATGTTTTCAGTGAAAATTGAGCCCCTCACATATCAGTACACAATTCAGTTTTCTAACCACTCGAATAACTCAAATATTGTGTGTTATGTCTGCACATTGAAATACAACAAATCGTGTGCATTTATCGTGTGTTAAATTATTTCTACATGAATTACCCTTATAGTGCTTTATTTGTAAATATACGTCATATAGGGGGCCTATTCAGTAATGTTATCGTATTACTGATAAAGCACAACAACAACAACACAAGCACACCGGACAAAAAATTATACACCTCTAACAGAAGTTACAATACGAAGGTACCGGTTGCACAGAGGTCACATTGATAGCATTGTTGGGAGATAAAAAACACGGACGTGGTGTACCGGATCATTTCTGTCTCATGAAGTGGTGAAGAGCAAAGTGTGTGTTGAATTTAATCTGCAATATGGGTTGTAAGACAGACGTTACTGAGTGGCAAAAAGGAGAAATCGTGTTTGGGCGTGCCCACAGACACAAAGTGAATGAAGTCGCCCAATTTGTTGGTGTGTTCAGCGGGTCTACAAACAGTTGTGTAGTTCACAGTCAACGGAAAATAGGCGACGTAACTGTGGCCGGGAAACGATACTCAACAACAGAGACCACCGCCATGTTTCACGCCTAGTAAGTGCAAATCACTTTCAAACCAGGCAACAATTGCTCCAAACAGTCAATGAAAGTCAACTCCAACCAATTTCCGAAAGGACATTGCGACGAGAACTCCATGCGATGGACATCTGGAGCAGAGTACCACGGACGAGGCCTCTTTGAACAGCATGTCACAAAATCGCACGTTATCAATGGGCTAAGAGGCACCAAAACTTTACTGTGGAGGATTGGAAACATGTAATTTGGTCTGATGAGTCTCGATTTTGTATATACACCAATGATGGGAGGCGACGAGTACATCGCAGCCGCAATAAAGCCTTTAGTCCTGATTGTATCGAAGGTGTTGTTCAAGCTGGAGGGGGTTCCGTGATGTTTTAGGGGTGTTTTTCGTACCACGAAATGGGCCCTCTCTTTGAAGTGACGATGATGTTGAACCAGCATGCGTACCTCCGCATTCTGAATGATGTAGTATTGCCCTTCATCTCCAGGATCAGCATCACATTGCCACTCCTGTCTTCCAAGACGACAATTGCCGTGTGCACAGGGCAAAACTGTGTCAGAGTGGCACGACGAACAATCAGCAATACTGTCTCACCTTGACTGGCCCACCAAATCCCCAGATTTATATCCAATTCAAAATCTGTGGGATCATTTGGAACAGAAGGAAGCGCCAAAATAGTCAACCACGTACTCTGGCGGAACACACGAGTGGCTGCAAATCGATGTTCAATACATCCACAACCTCATAGAGTCTCTACCACACCGGAGTCATGCTGTTATCAAGGCAAGAGGCGCCATCACCCGTTATTGGGCAACTTGTGAGAGGGGTGACTAATTGTTTTGTCCGGTGTGCTTATTATAATACATTGACGTATACAATTATGGCCGAAGTAATACGATACACAACAACATATTCACACATATCGTATTTCATAGAAGTAAAATTACAGTTGCTGCAGAGTATATGGAATACGTGTTATTAACAGCAGCAACACATTTGAGCTTCTACAGTGCTGTATGTTTGTATGTGTAACAGGTTTGACGTAGCACTGATATTTAATGTAAATCTTGAATTATACGTGTGTACTTTAAACTATCTGTGTATGTTTCTGCTTTCTGTCTTTCAAAGTATATGTAGCTTAGCTAAAACAAAGGCTTAGGGAGGTAAAACAATAACTCAATCCTCCGACGTGAAAGACAAATGAGTTGCGAAGTTTGGCTAAACAAAGCCGTTTAAGGAGAACGGTCATGGCATGATTTACACGACCATATGCTCTCTTAGAGTTGCCTACAGCTGTATCCAAACAGATCTAAGCCTTTGATTTTTAAATACTAATTGCAGTGCTGTATTTAGTATACGGTATAATTGGAACTCAATATTTAGTTTCAGATTAAATTTTTTAGATAGCACTGTTAGTCATGAAGACAAATTTTGTAATTAAGCGTTGCACCAAAATTTCTCGATAATAAAAAGTATACGTACGTTTGAAATTTTATTTCAATGCATTTTTATGGGTTAATTTGTAACAAAAACAAGAGGAAGTGAAAGATGTGTAGACAAAATACATTCAATACGGGGACGTAAAGTAAAAGGCACATAAAATATCACTCCTTTAGTTTATCGACAGTACTACCATCATTTTGGGGATTCTACTAATATGGCCAAACGTGTATTGTCATTTATCGGGGTCATCTTCCAGAGGATAAGCAATTCTACAGCTGTTGTGAAGCAAGAAGACAATCAAAGCGCCTTAATATCTTTAAGTGAAATTAGTGTTACTAAGTCGTCACACCAGTGTTGCTAAATTGCTAACATACCATAAACAGATTTGGTCTATAGAGCCAAAATATTCTATTTGATTTGGATATGAAGGTGTTGTTCTCCAGTTCTCTGTAATAGCACTCATTCAAAGTTAAAATAGTCTGCTAAAATAATAAAGCAAAGGTCTCAATATACAGGGTGTTCGGAAATTCCCCTTACAAAATGATATGGTATGTTCCTTGATTGAAATGGAGTGGAAAAGTTATTTTCCAAAAATTCCGCAGACC